>JAUCBJ010009022.1:0-57664 GCA_032718475.1 Nemertoderma westbladi | reverse complement strand
CCAGCACAGCATTCCTAAAAATGCAGCTGCAATGCAGCATGCCGATCCTAGTAGTAGTAGTAGTAGTACTATAGTATCTAAGCAGTGAGAGGCACGTGTGAGGGTTGATGTGACGGCTTAATTTCTGGAATCAAATAAGATGATCCACGTTGTCGAAGGCCGACGCTATATCAAATTGACAGAGAAAAACGGGCAGACCATGCTGTCTTTAGAGTTCCAGACATTCCAGTAGGGAGGAGATTATGACGTCCGAACCGGACCGGATCCATACCGCTTCTTCTGGTATGTAAGTTGAGATGGATGAGATAAGTATGTTCAACATTTATAATAAAAAATTGCACCAAGAGAAAGCAGTTAGGGCACCATCTCCTGTCTACATCAAAATTATATCTGATACCAAACACCACTCATAGTATTAATGTTGCCAAAACATAATTAAACCTCCAAACTCTGATTTTAATTAAACATTGCCACTATTAGTATAGTTTATTAATAGTACTACTACTAGGATCGGCATGCTGCATTGCAGCTGCATTTTTAAGAATGCTGTGCCGGCTTGTCAACAAAATTGCACCGCCACAACTCCCTATCACCCATGACATTTGCTAGATCATCCGCATCTTTAAGGCCAGTGTCCTTTAAGATGCGTCTCAAGAAAGTCATGGGCTGTCCACCATGCTTATTCACTCCATGAGGCTGCCAAAGTACAAGATTATGCACTGGCTGGTCCTCACGGCGAAAGCAATGTCCTGCAAAGCGGAGGCGATTTTGTTCTAGTGTCAAGCTTGGGGGAACCAATGAGACACCTCCAATGTTATATAGTGTCTGGTTGGAGATGTGTGCATTGTACTTGACACAATGAACCCGGCGTAGCATTCTTGTGAATGTGCCATCCAGAGATTTGGTGTCCTCAGCAGTTAGAGCCCAGCATGGACTCCCGTAGAGGAGTACTGGAACTACTGCTGCTCTAAATAATCGGACCTTAAGTTTCCGATTAATTCTCGGTGACTTCCAAATCCTGGAAAGCCTATTCAAGGCTGCCCATGCCTTTCCCTTACGTATTCGAAGGTCCTCACCTGACTTCCGGATCCATGATCCCAGGTAACAGAAGTCGTCCACATGCTCAAGCATACCATCCTTTGAGCTTATGCTCATCCTATCAGAGACTTGCTGAGGACTTTCAAAGTTAACTGTCAGAATTTTGGTCTTTCTGGAGTTAATAAAAAGACCAACACTAGAAGCAGCATGTTCTAATGAGCTGAGGAGCCGTTGGGCTCCCTCTAATGATTCTGAGAGTACTCCTAAGTCATCAGCAAAGTCTAGATCAGTTAGGTACTTGGCAGGATTTCCTCGACTTCTGGAGCCAGTAGGTGGAGTTATCATCACCCCATCATCATTATAATGATCTAAGGACATGCGTAGAACATAGTCAACCACAATAATGAACAAGAATGGTGCAAGTGTGTCTCCTTGGAGGACGCCCCATAACACTTCAAATGGTTCTGTGTCACCATCAACAGTAGACACAAATGTTGTCGAACCATCGTATACTGATCTGATTGCTGCAATAATTTCATCAGGAATCCCATATAATGAAAGTATGGTGAACATACGTGAGCGAGAGACTGAATCAAAGGCCTTGAAGAAGTCAACAAAGATAACAGCAGTTATTAATAGTACCCTGTAGTAATAACAACAGTTATTAATAGTACCCTACGGCCTACAGTTAGTTAACAGTACATATGGCACAAAGTAACTCCACTTAACCCAAAGTCAGTCAGTCAGTCAGTCAGTCAGTCAGTCAGTCAGTCAGTCAGTCAGTCAGTCAGTCAGTCAGTCAGTCAGTCAGTCAGTCAGTCAGTCAGTCAGTCAGTCAGTCAGTCAGTCAGTCAGTCAGTCAGTCAGTCAGTCAGTCAGTCAGTCAGTCAGTCAGTCAGTCAGTCAGTCAGTCAGTCAGTCAGTCAGTCAGTCAGTCAGTCAGTCAGTCAGTCAGTCAGTCAGTCAGTCAGTCAGTCAGTCAGTCAGTCAGTCAGTCAGTCAGTCAGTCAGTCAGTCAGTCAGTCAGTCAGTCAGTCAGTCAGTCAGTCAGTCAGTCAGTCAGTCAGTCAGTCAGTCAGTCAGTCAGTCAGTCAGTCAGTCAGTCAGTCAGTCAGTCAGTCAGTCAGTCAGTCAGTCAGTCAGTCAGTCAGTCAGTCAGTCAGTCAGTCAGTCAGTCAGTCAGTCAGTCAGTCAGTCAGTCAGTCAGTCAGTCAGTCAGTCAGTCAGTCAGTCAGTCAGTCAGTCAGTCAGTCAGTCAGTCAGTCAGTCAGTCAGTCAGTCAGTCAGTCAGTCAGTCAGTCAGTCAGTCAGTCAGTCAGTCAGTCAGTCAGTCAGTCAGTCAGTCAGTCAGTCAGTCAGTCAGTCAGTCAGTCTTACAGTAATCAAGTCTTACGACTTGCTAACTAGATGGGGTTTGATGACGGCACTTGATCTCGATAGACAACCTCGACCGAATCGACACCTCCGCCGACCTTCCCGCTTTCCATCGCTGGCGGGACAGCTGGGAATATAATGCAAACTGCCAGCGGGCGGAGACATACCCCCGCCGTGAACAGGTCTACACTCTCCTGACTGCGTTTGGTCCGGGACTCCAGGAAGTCGTCCGAGTCCACCTAAAACTGGATCCCGACAACGACGCCACGACTACAAAACTCGTACTCAACAGTCTGCAGGATCATCTTCGCTCCAAACGCAGCATTGCCCTGGATTGCTTGGCCTTCCATAAACGCTGCCAGGGCCTACAGGAGACGTTCAACGACTTCTACATCGCTCCCTAGCACCTCGCTGACCTCGCCGAACTCTGCCTACATTGCCGTGACGACCAAATTGTAACACAAATTTTGGTCGGTCTCCACTCCACCGAGACACAACAGGAGCTCTTAAAAGTCTTGCCCCGGCCCCCACTCGACGTCTGCGTCCAGACTTGCCAAAACTGGGAGTCGAGCTCCAAAAATCAGTTGTCTCTCGGCGGCTCCGGTTCCATCGCGAAAGTTTTGCAATACAAGCAGCGGCGCGCCCGCTCACCAATGCGTCCAGGTGCCCCCAATTGACCTCAAACCGGTTCGGGAAACCGCTCAACTCCCAGACAATGCACGAGAACCTCTTCTCGTGGTGGGAACCCTCGCGCACGCAATTGCAGTAATTGCGGTAACCAGCAACATACCGACAGGTCCAATTGCCCCGCCCGAGAAGTTCAGTGCAATGGTTGCGGTAAAACCAGCCACTTTTACAAAGTATGCCGTTCCAGCGGTCCTGCGCTGAAACCCGCCAAAACTAACACTATATTATCCCGGGATTCCATCAACTGCCTCGAGTACAGCGCGGCGGTCTGTAAACTGGACTACATCTCGGTGGATCTCACCCTGTCCGGTACTGGTACCTATCTGGGGAAGGTACACCGTGCGCTCCCCGACAGCAGCGCAGCAGCGACCATCCTAAGCGAAGACCTCTTCTACAAGCTCGGAGGCCTCCATGCGGATCTACTCCCGTCGATGAATCTGGATTTGGTTGCCGCGGATGGTCTTCCCCTTCAAACTTGCGGCCGTCTACCTGCTTCTATTACTTCCAGTGGCAACACTGCAACTACCGAAGTCATTCTCTCTCCGGAGATGGAGGGTTTAATTCTAAGCAAATCCGTTTGCTTAGATCTTGGGATCCTCCCCCTGAGTTTCCCATATCCCATAGCCGTCTCCGCAACCTCAACTGGGACCTCTGTACCGGTCGCAGTTCTAGAACCTGATCCCTGTCGTTCAGGTTCTGACAGCCCTAGCGCTATTCTCGACCGTTACGGGGATGTTTTCAACGTCGAGGCCGCCCCTCTGTCAACCATTACCGGTCCCCCCATGCATATAGAACTCAAGGAGGGCGCCCAGCCCTACCATGCCAACGGCGCTCGTCCGATTCCGTTTGCGCTTCGGGACGAGGTAAAAACCCTCCTTGATGACTTGGAATGCCGCGACATCATACAACGTGTGGATGAACCCACAGAGTGGGCCCACCCGCTTACAGTTACCTGGAAACCCAGCGGTAAACTTCGTCTATGTGTGGATTTGCGCCATCTTAACTACCAGGTTAAACAGCCATTCTACCCCACACCCAATCCACGAGTCGCGGTTGCAGAAATTTCCCCCACTGCTCGATACTTTTCAGTGTTCGACGCCTCCCATGGGTATTGGCAGGTACCCCTAGATGCTGAATCTCAGCTCCTAACCACCTTCATTACTCCATGGGGGTGAAATAAACACACATGCAGTGTGATGGGGCTTATTCCTTCTGGCGACGAATTCAACCGCTGGGGCGATGACTTGCTCCGAGGTATCCCACGGATGCTTAAGATCGTGGACGATGTCCTCCTATACGATAATACTCTCGAGGAACACATCTGTAGCATCCAACGCTTTCTCGAGCGCTGCAGATCGACTGGTATCTGCCTCCACACTGCTCTCCTGAGTATCAAGTCGCCGTACATCTGGACCAGCAACCATCAGTGGGCCTTCGACGGCACTAAATGCGCCCTCACAACAACCCCAGTACTGGCTCCCTTTGACGTCTCCCTTGACTCCCTTGTGACTGACGCTTCTCGCCTCAAAGGGCTCGGTTACGCCCTTCTCCAACGCCACAGTGTCGAGTGGAAGCGCATTGAATGTGGCTCCAGATTCATTTCCGATACGGAATTGCGCTACGCAACAATAGAGCTTGAACACCTTGCAGTCGTCTGGGCCGCCACAAAGTGTCATACGTTCCTCCGTGGGCTCCCTAGCTTCACGCTCGTTACCGACCATCAACCACTGGTCACTATCCTCAACCGCAAGGGGCACTCTGAGGTCGACAACACTAGGATCCAGCGCCTGAAGTCAAAGTTGTCCCCGTATATATTTACCACAACTTGGTGCCGCGGGAAAGACCACGCAATCCCCGACGCGCTTTCCCAGTCACCCGTCGACCAACCGACTGCAGCCGACCTTGTCGACGATGGCGAGATTGCCTACAATCTGCACTCTGTTACACTCGCCAACGTCTCCGTGATTTCCGGCGAGGATCACCTCGAGGACCCGGTCCTCCAGGAGCTATCCAACACTGCTAGGGAAGATGAGGCTTACCGTTCTCTACATACCGCTGTCCAGCACGGTTTCCCCCCCAGTTCACGTAGCGACCCCATGGTTGGTGCCTACTGGTCCCTCCGGGACTCACTATCAACAGATGGCGACCTGGTACTTTATGGTCAATGCCTCGTCATCCCCCAGGCGGCCCGAGCCATCACGTTGGAACGCCTCCACACTCCCCATCAAGGGGTTGACAAATCCCTTCGGCGAGCCCGACAGTGCGTGTACTGGCCGGGCCTCACCAATGACATTCGGACATCCGTCGCCAGCTGTCCATCGTGTCTTCGCCACCGATCGACCCCACCGAAGGAACCCTTCCTCCAGGAACCTCCCCCAATACGGATATTCGAAGACATATCCGCGGACTTTTTCAGCCTAAATGGCTGGCACTACGTCGCCCTCGCCGATCGTTACAGCGGCTGGCCCGACCTTCACAACTTCCCGGGTCCCCCAACCGCTCTACAGACTATTGCGGCGCTAAAACAATGGTTTACCTGGTATGGTATACCAACTCGACTCCGCTCGGATGGCGGCACCCCACTCGCCGCCACAGCGACGAAAACATTTCTTACCGAATGGGGTGTTATCCCAGTTACCTCCCCTGCGGAATACCCGCAGGGTAATGGGCACGTGGAGGCAGCTGTAAAGTCCCTCAAGAGCCTTCTAGATAAAGTAGGTGGCTCTCACACCTCCGAGGCCTTTGCCGAGGGTCTACTCTCACTCAGGAACAGCCCACGGGAGAGCGGTCTCTCTCCCGCTCAAGTAGTGTACGGCCACCCCCTCCGTACTTGCGTCCCCGCACACCACAGCGCATTTGCGGCGGACCACCAGGCCACACGGCGCCGACTCGATGAAGTTCTTCCACCACTACATGCACAATGCATTACCGACTATAACAAAGCGGCCCACAGCCTCCCGCCCCTCGCAGTTCATGACCACATCGTGATACAAGACCCCCACTCCAAATGCTGGGACCGAAAGGGGATGGTCGTTGAGGCTGGGCCCAACCGTAGATACACGGTCAGGACCCCTTCCGGCCGTAATATAAGTAGGAACCGTCGCTTCCTACTTCTTGACACTTCGACGCCACTCTCCAGTGCCGTTCTAGCAACTCCCAGGATTCCCGACGACACTGCCACAACACACACACCCGTGGCGGATATCAACACCGCCGGGCCACCCAAAACTGTCAGATTTTACAATAATGTTACCACACGCGAAATACCTACACGCACCCGCCATTACCCTACTCGGCAAAATAAACCCCCACAGCGACTATAACTCATAACGAGCTAGAAGGGGGGGTGTAGTGACATCCAGTGGTTCACACTTTTATATATTTCATTTTACATATATTTGGTGGCTGGTTACAAAAGTGACATTTATGGTGTACCCTGATTACGTTGGTTGCCTAGTGATATCGGCAGATCAGCTGATCATCAGTACTTTTGTAGTACTGCACTTCGGCTTCCTAAAGCCTACACCTGTACACTTCTGCACTGCACTGTCTGACATATGAATGCACAATATACCGATATGATATAGCCTCACGCTCACCCTTGAGTTATTCCATATCACTACAGTAGGGGTGGGCGTTACTCCTATCTGCTACCCGAAGGTAGGGGTGGGCTCTACTCCGAAGGTAGGGGTAGGCGCTACTCCTATCTGCAACCCAAAGGTAGGGGTGGTCGATCCTCCTATCTGCTACCCGAATGTCCTAAGGATCTTTTAGCTTGGCTAACGGCTTTTTTATCGAACAGAACCCAACGAGTACTTGTTGGTAATTATTTTTCAGATGTGTGCTCAGTCCGTTCTGGAACTATCCAGGGGAGCGTGTTAGGACCTATATTATTTGTACTTTTTATCAATATTTACCGGAGGTACTAGGAACTTGCAAAAGTAAACTCTTTGCCGACGATGTTAAATTGTATGCACCAACCGTTGATAGCCACTTACTAGTGACGGCTCTTGAGTCTCTTGAGTGGTGGGCTAGTGAGTGGCAATTAAAGGTTGCTGCCCATAAATGTACAGTAATATATATTGGTGCAAATAATAATAAAACTAGTTATTTTTTAAATGGTAATTTACTTTTATCTGAAACTAATTGCAGAGACCTTGGGATTACCGTTTGTTCGGATCTCAAGTTCGATAAATATTGCCGAGAACAAGCCGTGAAATCTTTTAAAATAATTAATATGATTTTTCGTTGTTTTTATACATCCAACCAGAAAGCTCTGTTATTTTTTTTTTCATTTCATTATCCGGACTTTACGCCACCGGCGGCTATATTTAAAATGGTCTGGCGAATCTTAAAATATCAGGTTTACATTATTTGCACATTACGAAATGTTACAGAATGAGCCCATTGCGCAGAATAAAAGGGTCTGTCAAATTAAAATAAAAGTATGAGATACTAAGCACGCCGAGTACCGGTATTACGGTAAGTTATACTGTAGTAAACATAGAGAAGGTAGATACATACAGTATGTAAGTAGGTATATTATATTGCCAAAAATAAGATAATGCACCAAAAAAAAAAAATTATGATATTATGTAAACGAATGGAATGAAAACGAAATAAGAATCATTATCTAATAGCCAGTATAAACAAATACGGAGTTCGCTTAGATTTCCCCAATTCTCGGTCTCACGCTTGTTAAAATCCCTAAACATGTGAAAAGTGTATTCAATGTGACTAGTGTAAGTACGCAATAACACAAATAGTTGATGTACACACAGTTGACATTTAGTATTAGATAATAGGACTGGTGCGCATAATTATATATAATAATATTACGTGAAACAAATTGAAATTACAGTACCGGTACCAAAAGTTTAAAATATATAATCCAAATACAGTAGCTTTCCGGGAACGAATATTATAAAGCTCCACAAAAGTAGATCACTTATAAAATTAATTCCTTTGCGATATTGAATCTGAATACTGTGGTTCAAAAAGTACTTACGATATAATATAAATTATAACTATTTGTTCAAGTGTATAGTGAAAAATAGCGGGTTGTCGTAATTATAAGATAGAATTTACACAATATTTTACCAATTGCAAGTCCAATGAAAACTAAAAATAGAACTAATTGTATATCCCAATCCAGTAATTGCAATTTAAGATATAGTAAATCCGTATTCCGTGGATAAGATGTAGGGGTGGGTTTCGTAGAGAGACGTTTGCTAGGAGGTTATGTGCGCAAACATATCTAGTAGCACACTGTGACGGATTGAGTGAGGAATAGTGTACTTTTGGAGAATGTTCGAGATATAATAATACTGGTATTGGCCTTTGGTTGACATTGGATCAGGTTTTTTGTGATTACATATTAATTGCTTGATATTATAACGATGAGTCGCTATTGACGTCAGTGCCGGTAGGCCTTCTTCCCAGGCATTCAGTTGATAGTTTTGAAAAGCTATACAGTTCCTGTATCCTGAGACATGCTTAAAGAGTACATTATGGTATAAATATTGGATCTTATGATTTGGACTGTTGAGGGTATTATATATGAAGCGGCATCTCTCAAGGTTTATATGTTTGACAGGATCTGTAATGTCGAAGAGATTAAGCAAAACTTCGTTTGAGATGTAGTTGCCGGTTCTAGCTAGTCCTCTCATCGCTTTCCTTAGTTGGATTGATATATCTTTGGTGTCAGTGTTACTCAGGATTGAGCATCCATATAAGATAGACGGAATGCACACTAAGTTCCAGATTTTTGACGTCACTGACAGTGGTACATTGTCTACTGCGAAGCCTCTATTATTTATTCGGCTGACGGAGGTCCATATTTTAGTTATAAAGTGTAACTTTAGGTTGTTTGAGGTTGCCGGTAGTGGTAGTCCCATGTACGAGCATTTTGCAGTTGCTGGTAGACTGAGTCCTTCTAGATAAATGCATCCGTTGGTGTCTGTAGTCCCTTTTGTCGTAATATGTAGATAATGTGACTTCTTGAGATTGACTGTTAGGTTATGTAGTGCAAAGTAATTGTTACAGATTTGCATCATGTCTATCAGGTCTGATTGCATATTAGCGAGGAGAAATATGTCATCGGCATAACTTATAACGCAGTATGATTCATCGTTCATATGTATTCCTAGTTTGCTATTGCCAAGATCTATGATAAGGTCGCGTAGGTAGAAGTTAAATAGTACAGCTGATAGGACTCCACCCTGTCGAACTCCTTGTAGCAACGGGATTCTTTGTTTGATAATTTGATTTCCATTCTTTAGGATGGCAATTGAACGTGTGTAGTATGAGAATAATGAGTGTATGAGGTCTCTATCTAGTTCTGTTTCCCAAAGCTTATCAAATAGTTTGTTATAATCTATCTTATCAAAGGCTGATTGTAGGTCTATTGATAAGGCATATATGTCTGATCCTCCTTTGTTGTAGTATCTAATGAGGGTATCGATAACAGAATGTGCTGTTTCTGAGCTTATTTGTTTCTTGTATCCAAACTGTAGATCAGTAGTTGTAAGTTTAGCTAATTCTGGTAGTAGTATTTGTTCCCACAGTTTAGCTATAATCGTTATTATTGAGATTCCGCGATATCTAGTAGGTGTTAGTCTGGCATTTGGGGACGTTGGTTTTGATACAGGTGATAGTAGGTTAATACACATGCTCTGTGGGCATAATCCCGTGGTACGGATATTATTGAAAATATTGGCGATGTAGTTATGCATTACTTCAGATGGGCATTGTTGAAGGCATTCAGCTCGAATATTATGTATGTCCGCTGATTTTCTCTTGTTTAGGGATGTAATCGATTCTTTAATGTCGAGAGAGGTTACCATTTTCATTGGTCGTCCATCTTGAGGTTTGGTGGTGGGAAGTGGTTGTATAGTTGTATTACTATTAAAGGTTGTCAGATATTCCGAGTGAAGTGTTTCAAATTTATCATCAGGTACTAAGCTGTTTAGCTGGGGATGTTTAACTAGTCTCCAGAATTCGTTGGGGTTAGATGAACATGATTCTGCTAAGTCATGGATATGTTGGAAGTAAATTGATCTCTCTAGTTTGGTTTGTGAGTGTTGATATTCTAGTTTGGATCTGAAGTATTTCTGGTAATATTTGCAATGTGGGTCTCTAGATCCACCATTTTTAGTCCACTGAACTTTAGCTTCATCGTGGTTTTTCTTTAATTCTCCAATGGTGTTGTTTGATGTATTGGGTCTGTGATGCTTAATGGTGCGCTTTGGTTTAGCATAGACAGAGGGGATGTATTGTTTGGCAGCACTTGATATTGTGTCTGTTAGTGTTTGTAGCATGTATTCTGCTACTTCTTTTCCACTGTGTTCATCATGAAATGCGTCATAAGTAAGATGCTCTTCTATGTATGACTTGTAGTCCCTGAGTTGACTATCGGTTGCCTTCATGAAGAGATATGTCGGATTTTTCCATTTTCTCTTTGATAGCCTTGCTGGAAGATGTTTCTGAACCAAATCAAAGGTGCTGGTGATTGGAGTGTGATCAGACAAATTATCATGAGAAAGTTTATGTACTTCACATTCGACTAGGTTTTTATTTAGCCCCTGCGTGTTAAATATGTGATCTATATATGTGGAATCCCTTTTGGAGTTGAAATAGTATGTTGCTTCTGGACCTTTTGTTTGTTGACAAAAGTCTGTGATGGTGAAGTCATGTTTCCTTATGATAGTATCCTGGAAGATTTCTCCAAATTGGGATGTTCTGCTTGATCCTCTACATGAGGGTTGTTGTCTTTGTATTGCTCCATTTATATCGCCAATAATTATAACCTCGTGACCGGTATTGACTGCGTCGTCTGTTATTGCATCTAGACTTGCGCATGTTTTTATGTATTGTTCTTTGTCATTTGGTTTTTTGTTATTGGCTGGTAAGTATGCTCCTACTATGACAATTTCTGTGTCACTGAACTCGTTAATTTTGATTCCAGTGATACGATCGCTATGAATAACTATGTTCTGGCAGTATGGTATGAGCTCATCTTTAATGAATAGTGCAATTCCTCCTTCTCCGCGTTTCCTATTAATATTTGGGGTTTCCATCTCGGTAGCGCATTTATATTGAATACATGAATATTTGGGACAAGTTTTCTTCCGTTTGAGATAAAATTCTGCTTGTCTAGGGGAGAGCCAGTGTTCTTGGACTGCTAGTACATCCAGGGAGTTTGTTATTAGAAAATCTGAGATGTAACTTTTGTTGCGTATGTATCCTTTGCAATTGAAAGTCCCTACTCTAAGTGATTTCTTGACATTCGGATTTAATATCGGTTGACTTTTGGAACTTTGATCATGGTGCGACTGCGAGTATGTATTATGGAGAGGTTTGTGGATTGACTTAAAAGTTAGTTCTTGTCAGATATTCTCCGTTACATTGGGTACGTTGTTGATATGGTTCTTGATATGTTCTATTTCTCCACTGCCTCGAGTCTCCGTTGTTGCGATGTGTATAATGATTAGCGGACTCTGATGGATATAGATCACGATTTATCCTGCTCCGCGTGTCTGTGTAACGCATTCCGGGTGGTTTGAATTGACTTTGCTGTTTATCACTGTAGTTTCTAGATTGATAGTGGTTTCTGTTGGAATTATTTCCCATTTGCCATCGACTATTTACAGGGTTGCTTCCGTTTTCTACTGCTCTGCTGTCCACGCTGTTGTAAGGGGTTGACTGTCTAGATTGTCTGTGATTATTATTGATGGAGTTTCGGTGATGTTGTTGATTGTATGTAGAGTCTGGTCTGGTATAGGATTGTGTTGAGTGCTCATGTAATTGTCCGTAATTATTGTTGATGGAGTTTCGGTAATGTTGTTGATTGTATGTAGAGTCTTGCCTGGTATAGGATTGTGATGAGTGCTCATGTACTCTAACGTGATGGCCAGGCCACATTGCTTTCTGGGTGTAAGTACTTAGATCATCCCGAGTGACAGTTATCGTCGCTTCTTTCTCATAGCCGCGAGTTCCTTTGACATATACGTTTACAGGCCGTGTGCCAGTTTGCTTAAAGCAATATTGTGATATGCTGACTGAATTAGTGCTTGGTGGAAGCCCGGTGACTCGTATAGTTTCAGTTCCATGCGTTCCATTTTGTTGAGAGTAGTGGTTCTTTAGGTTTGTTTCATCGGTCGTTGAGCACCCTTGTCGAGTACGAGTGTGTTTTTCAGAGGACATCTGTGGTAAATTACTGGTTTCACTAGTTTGAGGGCATAGTTTGTTGGACTCAGTGTTTCCTGATCCTAAGTTATTCTGTATTAGCTTGTTGAGTAGTTGGTTTTGTTCTCGTATTAGGAGTGCTATTTTGGACTCGTTATCTAGCTCCTCATATGTATTGTGGGTTGGGATTTCGTATGGTTTATGTTTGTTTGTCACAGAGGATACGGGGGCAGCTTCTCGGCGCTGGGGATTCTTCCACGAATGTTTACTGTTTAACACCTCATCAATTGAGTTTGGGTTGGGTATAGTGATGAGAGGGTCTATTGTTGTTATTTCAGACTCTGAATCGATTGTACTGAAAGTGCATTCATCTACTATTTCAAAAACAGTTGTGGATGTGTCTGTCGTATTGTTGACTGGCTCTTGGATTGGATCTAAATTTTTACTCAAGGTCTCTTCTAGATCCAGTCCTGCTTGTGTGTTCGATTTTATGATTCCCATGGTGATTTGACTTTTGGTTGGCTGTTCTGTTTTTCCTCTTCGATGAGTTTCTTTGGGCTTGGCTTTATGTTGCTTAGATTTATTTACAGTTTTGTTTCTATTTGATTTGTTGGCTAGGTGATCTGTCAAGTTGGGTGTTAGTTCGTCGTTGGTCACGGTATCCCTGTCTGTGTGCTCACTACTGATTAATAGCATCGATGAATGATTTTTTATTGTTTCCTCCAACTTTGCAACTCGATCATTTAACACGGTTCTTTCCAAGGATATGGTTTTCACTTCCATTTGGAGTTTGGTAACTAGATCCATGAGTTCGAAGAACCCGAATGGTTCAATCGTACTTGTATTTATTCTTTTTTTGAGTGTGTTGCTTATTTCACGATTTTCTAGTGATAGTGTGAATTCTGCGACGTCGAGTGATAATTCGTGGAGAGATTTCCTGTTGTAGGTTGAGCACTTCACCCCAATGGTTGTTCCAAGTAGTTCTGTCTTTATGTCGCTGAACAGCATTTTTTGGAGTCGTTGTAGGCATTCAAATCCAAGCGAGGTTAGTTGTCTAGCAAAATCTTCTTTGGGATTTTGTAAAATCATTGCGTTCCGCACTATTGAGATAAATTCTAGCGAGGTGTTGGAACGTTTCACATCTTGATCGAAGTTATCTATGGTGTAATTAGATGGTCGGGTATGTTGAGTTTGGTTATCTGTTTCTTTTGTATAACCTTTTGGTTGATTAGAAAGCCTGACTGATTTTTTGTTACTCTTTGTTACATTGTTTTCCTGCAATCTCACTGTGTGGTTTCCATGATGATCTCGCTTTGTAGGGGGACATTGGATATCAAGTGGGTCTCTCGTTGTAGGGGGGCGTTTGATATGTAGTTGTTCGCTGGATGATCTAAGGCAGTTGGATTTCGTATACAAATATTCTACCCCTGTATAATTGGTGGGGCGTGTTAACTGCTCCAAAGGAACCTCATTATGATGGACCACCTTAACATTTTTTAGGCATTGGGAAATCCACTCCCTGGCCCCTTCACTGTCATTATGTATAGTGGATATTTCATCTTTGCCTAGTGCGATAGCAAGGGTATATAGGCACACGTATACCCCGCAGTCCCAATTGTTGTATTGTTTGGCAAAGTTGTTGTATCTAGAGCTAGCTTGCCACTTTCCCACAGAATCGGTTTTCCAGGGATTGCTTTTATCAATTTCTGTCATAAGTTCTACTATCCTAAGGCTAATACGTGAGGGCATGTTTGCACCGTTTGAGTTGAGTAGGCTGACGGTTTTGTGAACTGTGTCTAATACATGTAGAGTAAAGTGTTCATCTGTGCATTCTGGTATAAATAGAAACTGTGCCGGTACTTTCCTGTATCTGCCAATGTAACGAGCTGCTATGTATTTAGCCGCACTTAAGTTATCAGAGTTAGAGTTTTGTAATTTGGTTGTGAGATGACTTTGGATTACTCCTATGTGGTCAAAGTGACGTTCAAGTAGGCCCATGAAACCGTCAACAATGATATCACTCAAGTAAACCTTAGGTTTGAGATAGACTTTGATCTCATCTACAGTAGGGATACATATACCTGGCGAGTAATCAGTTTTTAGGTTAGTTAGATAAGTTACCAGATTTTTGGTTGCTTCATTTTGAGGTTTGATTGGGCTGTTGGGAAATACGTCGATGTGATTAAGCCTGGCAAATTCATTATCAGTAATGACCAACCTGTCCCTTTCAGTTCTACAATCACTCACTTCGTAGTCGTCCCCAGTGCTTTCCCAGGCTGGGTCTCTGGCTGTATGGTTTCCCGGACCTACCCAGCCCGGGCTTGCACTAACTGGGATACCATGTGATTGCTGTTGGGGATCATCTACTTTTCGAGTAGTCGAAACGAGGAACCCTAAATCTATTAAACCCGAGGAAGTTACTCCGGATTCGGTATTCGTCGATCCCGAGGAAGGAACCCCGGGTTCAACAGTAATCGTTAATCCCGAGGAAGGAGCTCCGGGTTCGGTAGTCGTCGAACCCGAGGAAGGAACCTCGGGTTCAGTAATCGTCAATCTTGAGGAAGGAACCTCGGGTTCGGTGGTCGTCAATCTCGAGGACTGAACACCGGGTTCGGTAGTCATCGATCTCGAGGAAGGAACATCGGGTTCAGTAATCGTCGATCTCGAGGAAGGAGCTCCGGGTTCGGTAGTCGTCGATCTCGAGGAAGGTGCCTTGGGTTCGGTAGTCATCGATCCCGAGGAAGGAACCTCGGGTTCGGTGGTCGTCGATCCCGAGGAAGGAACTCCGGATTCGGTAGTCATCGATCCCGAGGAAGGAACTCCGGGTTCGGTAGTCATCGATCTCGATGAAGGAACCTCGGGTTCAGTGGTCGTCAATCTCGAGGACGGAACTCTGGGTTCGGTAGTCGTCGATCTCGAGGAAGGAACCTCGGGTTCAGTAGTCGTCGATCTCGATGGAGTTCCGGGTTCGGTGGTCGTCAATCTCGAGGACAGAACTCCGGGTTCGGTAGTCATCAATCTCGAGGAGGGAACCTCGGGTTCGTTAGTCGTTGATCCCGAGGAAGGAACTCCGGAATCGGTAGTCGTCGATCTCGAGGAAGGAGCCTCAGGTTCAGTGGTCGTCGATCTCGAGGAAGGATCCTCGGATTCGATGATCGTTGATCTCGAGGAAGGAACATCGGGTTTGGTAGTCATCAATCCCGAGGAAGGAACCTCAGGTTCAGTAGTCGTCGATCTCGAGGAAGGAGTCTCAGGTTCGGTATTCGTCGATCTCGAGGACGGGGCTTCGGGTTCGATAGTCGTCGACTCTGATGAGGGAATCCCGGATTCGGTAGTCATCGATCCCAAGGGCGGAGATCCGGATTCGGTAGTCGTCGATCCCGAGGAAGAAGCTCCGATAGATTCGATAGTCATCGATCCCAAGAGAGGAACTCCGGGTTCGGTAGTCGCCGATCTCGAGGACGAAACTCCGGGTTCGGTAGTCGTTAATCTCGAGGACCAAACTTCGGATTTGGCAGTTGTCGATCTCGGCTCGGACGATCTCGATTCTGTAGTCGTAGATACAGTATTCGCGTACACGTTCCGCACTGGGATGCTACTACTGCGCATCGTGGTCTTTCGGGCGGTTAAGATGGGCGGCGGTGATTGTGCAGGAGGTCCCCTGCTGCGGGTAAGTGGTGGCGAGCGTTGTTTAACTTTGTCTTTAGGAGAGTGCTGGACTCCCATTGTTCAGCTATCTATGCAGCTATGTTAGTTTGCAGCTGGCCGTAAGAAGCAGTTGGAACTCGCTACCCCTAGCGTCTTCTGTCGGGTGTTCTTTTCTGTGGAATCAATTTTCTTCTTAAATCAGGATGGCTGGATGGTGTGCATGTGGTCCAGCCTCCAGCGAGGTTGTGTCTCAGCCAGGGGCCTTAGCACAGCAGTTAATACAGTTGTAATATATGTACCGGTACTGGTATAGCAGTATATCGAATAGCAGTATAACAGTATAATATATAGATCATTAATAACTGCATATAAATCGTATGTCAGACCTTTGCTGGAATATTGTACGCCGATCTGATCTCCGTTCCATAAAGGTAGCATTGACCTCATTGAACGGGTGCAAAGGTACTTCACAAGAAGACTTTTTGCCCGATGTCATCTAGGTAATCACAATACTAGTTACTTGCAACGTTCAGAGTACCTCAAGCTGCAACCTCTAGAAATCCGACGATTAATCTTTGATCTGAAGATGGTATATTCAATTGAAAGACAGTTGGTCGATCTTGATTTTAGTTTCTTTAAAATTGCTCCACGCTCTGGACTTAGAGGTCACAGCCATAAACTGTTTACAAACTACTCTAGACTTCAAATAACAAAGTATTCTTTTTCAAACCGTGTGGTGCCCATATGGAATTCATTACCTGTAAATATTGTTGAGGCCCGTACCTTAGCAACTTTTACAAATAAATTACGTGAATTTGACCTATTAAAATGGTGCAACTTTAACAGATGTATGTAATTTCTTTTAGGTACGTTTTTTTTTAAATTATTTATTTACTCTTTTTACTTCAATATACTTTTTAATTTGGAAAACCTTATTTATGTGTTGAACGCCTTGCGTACAATATTTTCGAGCCTCCTGTAAGTGCTGTTTGTAGCCTAGTTGGTCTTCTCCCTCATACTACTTGTAATTTTTAATTTGTGCATATTGTGCAATTTTAACCATTGGCCGAGCGAAATAATATAATATATATAGGTAGGGGTAGGCGCTACTCCTATCTGCAACCCAAAGGTAGGGGTGGTCGATACTCCTATATGCTACCCGAAGGTAGGGGTGGTCGATACTCCTATATGCTACCCGAAGGTAGGGGTGGTCGATACTCCTATATGCTACCCGAAGGTAGGGGTGGGCGCTACTCCTATCTGCTACCCGAAGGTAGGGGTGGGCGCTACTCCTATCTGCTACCCGAAGGTAGGGGTGGGCGCTACTCCTATCTGCTACCCGAAGGTAGGGGTGGGTGCTACTCCTATCTGATACCCGAAGTTAGGGGTAGGCGCTACTCCTATCTGCTACCCGAAGGTAGGGGTGGGCGTTACTCCTATCTGCTACCCGAAGGTAGGGGTAGATGCTACTCCTATCTGCTACCCGAAGGTAGGGGTGGGCGCTACTCCTATCTGCTACCCGAAGGTAGAGGTGGGCGCTACTCCTATCTGCTAACCGAGGGTAGGGGTGGGCGCTACCTCTATCTGCTACCCGAAGGTAGGGGTGGGTGCTACTCCTATCTGATACCCGAAGTTAGGGGTAGGCGCTACTCCTATCTGCTACCCGAAGGTAGGGGTAGATGCTACTCCTATCTGCTACCCGAAGGTAGGGGTGGGCGCTACTCCTATCTGCTACCCGAAGGTAGGGGTGTGCACTACTCCTATCTGCTACCCGAATGTAGGGGTAGGCGCTACTCCTATCTGCAACCCGAAGGTAGGGGTGGGTGCTACTCCTACCTGCAACCCGAAGGTAGGGGTGGGCGCTACTCCTATCTGCTACCATAAGGTAGGGGTGGGTGCTACTCCTATCTGCTACCCGAAGGTAGGGGTGGGCGCTACTCCTATCTGCTACCATAAGGTAGGGGTGGGTGCTACTCCTACCTGCAACCCGAAGGTAGGGGTGGGCGCTACTCCTATCTGCTACCATAAGGTAGGGGTGGGTGCTACTCCTATCTGCTACCCGAAGGTAGGGGTGGGCGCTACTCCTATCTGCTACCATAAGGTAGGGGTGGGTGCTACTCCTATCTGATACCCGAAGTTAGGGGTAGGCGCTACTCCTATCTGCTACCCGAAGGTAGGGGTAGATGCTACTCCTATCTGCTACCCGAAGGTAGGGGTGGGCGCTACTCCTATCTGCTACCCGAAGGTAAGGGTAGGCGCTACTCCTATCTGCAACCCGAAGGTAGGGGTGGGTGCTACTCCTACCTGCAACCCGAAGGTAGGGGTGGGCGCTACTCCTATCTGCTACCATAAGGTAGGGGTGGGTGCTACTCCTATCTGCTACCCGAAGGTAGGGGTGGGCGCTACTCCTATCTGCTACCCGAAGGTAGGGGTGGGTGCTACTCCTATCTGCTACCCGAAGGTGGGGTAGGCGCTACTCCTATCTGCTACCCGAAGGTAGGGGTGGGCGCTACTCCTATCTGCTACCCGAAGGTAGGGGTGGGCGCTACTCCTATCTGCTACCCGAAGGTAGGGGTGGGCGTTACTCCTATCTGCTACCCGAAGGTAGGGGTGGGTGTTACTCTTATCTGCTACCCAAAAGTAGGGGTGGGTGCTACTCCTGCTACCCGGGCGCTACTCCTATCCCTTGTTTTGCTGCCAGTAATTAAACTGGCACTAATTTTATCGACCCCGCGTGATAAAAGGTTGAGTGGACCCTGGCGGGACTGAACCTACAACCAATAGAATGCAGGACCGGCGTTCAACCATCTGAGCTAGCTAGCTAGCCCCGGCTTTTAAAATATTTACATGATTTTACAACACTTACCTTATCGGAAAACTGTATGTTTTTGTTCCTTCATAGTCCAAACTGTTAGCATTAGCATATAGTTTACCGTTGTTTATGGTAAATGGCACACCAGGTGGCAACGAGTCCCATGCTAATGTATTCCATGGGCTGGTTGTATCTTCATCAGTAACAAATGTTGTAAAGTCAAATATGGCCTTAGTAGCATCGCCTACAAAATGTGACAAAAATATTAAATAAATAAATTGGAGTTGAGCTGTGAAAGCAACTGTAATTAATGATGTAATATAATGGTTTTGTTCAGAAATGAAAAAAATTAGTAAGCACGTCCCTGGGGGTTGAACCAGAGCTATACGTACGTTTCGGCCTATCAGGCCTCATCAGAAGCGCTAACCAGTTCAGGTTGCCCCTGACACTTACTCTCCCACATAATCTACTCATATTGAACAGGGCAGCTGTATTAAGTTACATATCCATCAGTAGTAGGATGAACCCCATTTGGTTTTAGTACCTTGAACATTGGTGGATCACACTTACCTGGTTCTACTACCTTGAACATTGGTGGATCACACTTACCTGGTTCTACTACCTTGAACATTGATGGATCACACATACCTGGTTCTAGTACCTTGAACATTGGTGGATCACACTTACCTGGTTCTAGTACCTTGAACATTGGTGGATCACACTTACCTGGTTCTAGTACCTTGAACATTGGTGGATCACACTTACCTGGTTCTAGTACCGTGAACATTGGTGGATCACACTTACCTGGTTCTAGTACCTTAAACATTGGTGGATCACACTTACCTGGTTCTACTACCTTGAACATTGGTGGATCACACTTACCTGGATCTAGTACCTTGAACATTGATGGATCACACTTACCTGGTTCTAGTACCTTGAACACTGGTGGATCACACTTACCTGGTTCTAGTACCTTGAACATTGATGGATCACACTTACCTGGTTCTACTACCTTGAACATTGGTGGATCACACTTACCTGGATCTAGTACCTTGAACATTGATGGATCACACTTACCTGGTTCTAGTACCTTGAACATTGGTGGATCACACTTACCTGGTTCTACTACCTTGAACATTGGTGGATCACACTTACCTGGATCTAGTACCTTGAACATTGATGGATCACACTTACCTGGTTCTAGTACCTTGAACATTGATGGATCACACTTACCTGGTTCTACTACCTTGAACATTGGTGGATCACACTTACCTGGTTCTACTACCTTGAACATTGGTGGATCACACTTACCTGCTTCTAGTACCTTGAACATTGATGGATCACACTTACCTGGTTCTACTACCTTGAACATTGGTGGATCACACTTACCTGGTTCTAGTACCTTGAACATTGATGGATCACACTTACCTGGTTCTACTACCTTGAACATTGGTGGATCACACTTACCTGGTTCTACTACCTTGAACATTGGTGGATCACACTTACCTGGTTCTAGTACCTTGAACATTGATGGATCACACTTACCTGGTTCTACTACCTTGAACATTGGTGGATCACACTTACCTGGTTCTACTACCTTGAACATTGGTGGATCACACTTACCTGGTTCTAGTACCTTGAACATTGATGGATCACACTTACCTGGTTCTACTACCTTGAACATTGATGGATCACACTTACCTGGTTCTAGTACCTTGAACACTGGTGGATCACACTTACCTGGTTCTAGTACCTTGAACATTGATGGATCACACTTACCTGGTTCTACTACCTTGAACATTGGTGGATCACACTTACCTGGATCTAGTACCTTGAACATTGATGGATCACACTTACCTGGTTCTAGTACCTTGAACATTGGTGGATCACACTTACCTGGTTCTACTACCTTGAACATTGGTGGATCACACTTACCTGGATCTAGTACCTTGAACATTGATGGATCACACTTACCTGGTTCTAGTACCTTGAACATTGATGGATCACACTTACCTGGTTCTACTACCTTGAACATTGGTGGATCACACTTACCTGGTTCTACTACCTTGAACATTGGTGGATCACACTTACCTGCTTCTAGTACCTTGAACATTGATGGATCACACTTACCTGGTTCTACTACCTTGAACATTGGTGGATCACACTTACCTGGTTCTAGTACCTTGAACATTGATGGATCACACTTACCTGGTTCTACTACCTTGAACATTGGTGGATCACACTTACCTGGTTCTACTACCTTGAACATTGGTGGATCACACTTACCTGGTTCTAGTACCTTGAACATTGATGGATCACACTTACCTGGTTCTACTACCTTGAACATTGGTGGATCACACTTACCTGGTTCTAGTACCTTGAACAACTTTGATGGATCACACTTACCTGGTTCTACTACCTTGAACATTGGTGGATCACACTTACCTGGTTCTAGTACCGTGAACATTGGTGGATCACACTTACCTGGTTCTAGTACCGTGAACATTGGTGGATCACACTTACCTGGTTCTAGTACCTTAAACATTGGTGGATCACACTTACCTGGTTCTACTACCTTGAACATTGATGGATCACACTTACCTGGTTATAGTACCTTGAACATTGATGGATCACACTTACCTGGTTCTACTACCTTGAACATTGGTGGATCACACTTACCTGGTTCTAGTACCTTTAACATTGGTGGATCACACTTACCTGGTTCTAGTACCTTGAAAATTGGTGGATCACACTTACCTGGATCTAGTACCTTGAACATTGGTGGATGACACTTACCTGGTTCTAGTACCTTAAACATTGGTGGATCACACTTACCTGGATCTAGTACCTTGAACATTGATGGATCACACTTACCTGGTTCTACTACCTTGAACATTGGTGGATCACACTTACCTGGTTCTAGTACCGTGAACATTGGTGGATCACACTTACCTGGTTCTAGTACCGTGAACATTGGTGGATCACACTTACCTGGTTCTAGTACCTTAAACATTGGTGGATCACACTTACCTGGATCTAGTACCTTGAACATTGATGGATCACACTTACCTGGTTCTACTACCTTGAACATTGGTGGATCACACTTACCTGGTTCTAGTACCGTGAACATTGGTGGATCACACTTACCTGGTTCTAGTACCTTAAACATTGGTGGATCACACTTACCTGGTTCTACTACCTTGAACATTGGTGGATCACACTTACCTGGTTCTACTACCTTGAACATTGGTGGATCACACTTACCTGCTTCTAGTACCTTGAACATTGATGGATCACACTTACCTGGTTCTACTACCTTGAACATTGGTGGATCACACTTACCTGGTTCTAGTA
Organism: Nemertoderma westbladi; assembly: GCA_032718475.1. NCBI lineage: Eukaryota > Metazoa > Xenacoelomorpha > Nemertodermatida > Nemertodermatidae > Nemertoderma > Nemertoderma westbladi. Next base: position 35,565 of record JAUCBJ010009022.1, on the reverse strand, counting down.
CCTTGAACATTGATGGATCACACTTACCTGGTTCTACTACCTTGAACATTGGTGGATCACACTTACCTGGTTCTACTACCTTGAACATTGGTGGATCACACTTACCTGGTTCTAGTACCGTGAACATTGGTGGATCACACTTACCTGGTTCTAGTACCTTAAACATTGGTGGATCACACTTACCTGGTTCTACTACCTTGAACATTGGTGGATCACACTTACCTGGATCTAGTACCTTGAACATTGATGGATCACACTTACCTGGTTCTAGTACCTTGAACATTGATGGATCACACTTACCTGGTTCTACTACCTTGAACATTGGTGGATCACACTTACCTGGTTCTACTACCTTGAACATTGGTGGATCACACTTACCTGGTTCTAGTACCGTGAACATTGGTGGATCACACTTACCTGGTTCTAGTACCTTAAACATTGGTGGATCACACTTACCTGGATCTACTACCTTGAACATTGGTGGATCACACTTACCTGGTTCTAGTACCTTGAACATTGATGGATCACACTTACCTGGTTCTACTACCTTAAACATTGGTGGATCACACTTACCTGGTTCTACTACCTTGAACATTGGTGGATCACACTTACCTGGATCTAGTACCTTGAACATTGATGGATCACACTTACCTGGTTCTAGTACCTTGAACATTGGTGGATCACACTTACCTGGTTCTACTACCTTGAACATTGGTGGATCACACTTACCTGGTTCTAGTACATTGAACATTGGTGGATCACACATACCTGGTTCTAGTACCTTGAACATTGGTGGATCACACTTACCTGGTTCTAGTACCTTGAACATTGGTGGATCACACTTACCTGGTTCTAGTACCTTGAACATTGGTGGATCACACTTACCTGGTTCTAGTACCGTGAACATTGGTGGATCACACTTACCTGGTTCTAGTACCTTAAACATTGGTGGATCACACTTACCTGGATCTACTACCTTGAACATTGGTGGATCACACTTACCTGGTTCTAGTACCTTGAACATTGATGGATCACACTTACCTGGTTCTACTACCTTAAACATTGGTGGATCACACTTACCTGGTTCTACTACCTTGAACATTGGTGGATCACACTTACCTGGATCTAGTACCTTGAACATTGATGGATCACACTTACCTGGTTCTAGTACCTTGAACATTGGTGGATCACACTTACCTGGTTCTACTACCTTGAACATTGGTGGATCACACTTACCTGGTTCTAGTACATTGAACATTGGTGGATCACACATACCTGGTTCTAGTACCTTGAACATTGGTGGATCACACTTACCTGGTTCTAGTACCTTGAACATTGGTGGATCACACTTACCTGGTTCTAGTACCTTGAACATTGGTGGATCACACTTACCTGGTTCTAGTACCGTGAACATTGGTGGATCACACTTACCTGGTTCTAGTACCTTAAACATTGGTGGATCACACTTACCTGGTTCTACTACCTTGAACATTGGTGGATCACACTTACCTGGATCTAGTACCTTGAACATTGATGGATCACACTTACCTGGTTCTAGTACCTTGAACATTGATGGATCACACTTACCTGGTTCTACTACCTTGAACATTGGTGGATCACACTTACCTTGTTGTAGTACCTTGAACATTGATGGATCACACTTACCTGGTTCTATTACCTTGAACATTGGTGGATCACACTTACCTGGTTCTAGTACCTTGAACATTGATGGATCACACTTACCTGGTTCTACTACCTTGAACATTGGTGGATCACACTTACCTGGATCTAGTACCTTGAACATTGATGGATCACACTTACCTGGTTCTAGTACCTTGAACATTGATGGATCACACTTACCTGGTTCTACTACCTTGAACATTGGTGGATCACACTTACCTGGTTCTACTACCTTGAACATTGGTGGATCACACTTACCTGGTTCTAGTACCGTGAACATTGGTGGATCACACTTACCTGGTTCTAGTACCTTGAACATTGATGGATCACACTTACCTGGTTCTACTACCTTGAACATTGGTGGATCACACTTACCTGGTTCTAGTACCTTGAACATTGATGGATCACACTTACCTGGTTCTACTACCTTGAACATTGGTGGATCACACTTACCTGGTTCTAGTACCTTAAACATTGGTGGATCACACTTACCTGGTTCTACTACCTTGAACATTGGTGGATCACACTTACCTGGTTCTAGTACCTTAAACATTGGTGGATCACACTTACCTGGTTCTACTACCTTGAACATTGGTGGATCACACTTACCTGGATCTAGTACCTTGAACATTGATGGATCACACTTACCTGGTTCTAGTACCTTGAACATTGATGGATCACACTTACCTGGTTCTACTACCTTGAACATTGATGGATCACACTTACCTGGTTCTAGTACCTTGAACATTGATGGATCACACTTACCTGGTTCTAGTACCTTGAACATTGGTGGATCACACTTACCTGGTTCTAGTACCTTAAACATTGGTGGATCACACTTACCTGGTTCTACTACCTTGAACATTGGTGGATCACACTTACCTGGATCTAGTACCTTGAACATTGATGGATCACACTTACCTGGTTCTAGTACCTTGAACATTGATGGATCACACTTACCTGGTTCTACTACCTTGAACATTGGTGGATCACACTTACCTGGTTCTACTACCTTGAACATTGGTGGATCACACTTACCTGGTTCTACTACCTTGAACATTGGTGGATCACACTTACCTGGTTCTAGTACCGTGAACATTGGTGGATCACACTTACCTGGTTCTACTACCTTGAACATTGGTGGATCACACTTACCTGGTTCTACTACCTTGAACATTGGTGGATCACACTTACCTGGTTCTAGTACCGTGAACATTGGTGGATCACACTTACCTGGTTCTAGTACCTTAAACATTGGTGGATCACACTTACCTGGATCTACTACCTTGAACATTGGTGGATCACACTTACCTGGATCTAGTTCCTTGAACATTGGTGGATCACACTTACCTGATTCTAGTACCTTGAACATTGATGGATCACACTTACCTGGTTCTATTACCTTGAACATTGGTGGATCACACTTACCTGGTTCTAGTACCTTGAACATTGATGGATCACACCTACCTGGTTCTAGTACCTTGAACATTGATGGATCACACTTACCTGGTTCTATTACCTTGAACATTGGTGGATCACACTTACCTGGTTCTTGTACCTTGAACATTGGTGGATCACACTTACCTGGTTCTAGTACCTTAAACATTGGTGGATCACACTTACCTGGTTCTAGTACCTTGAACATTGATGGATCACACTTACCTGGTTCTATTACCTTGAACATTGGTGGATCACACTTACCTGGTTCTAGTACCTTGAACATTGGTGGATCACACTTACCTGGTTCTAGTACCTTAAACATTGGTGGATCACACTTACCTGGTTATAGTACCTTGAACATTGATGGATCACACTTACCTGGTTCTAGTACCTTGAACATTGGTGGATCACACTTATCTGGTTCTAGTACCTTGAACATTGGTGGATCACACTTACCTCGTTCTAGTACCTTAAACATTGGTGGATCACACTTACCTGGTTCTAGTACCTTGAACATTGATGGATCACACTTACCTGGTTCTAGTACCTTGAACATTGGTGGATCACACTTACCTGATTCTAGTACCTTAAACATTGGTGGATCACACTTACCTGGTTCTACTACCTTGAACATTGGAGGATCACACTTACCTGGTTCTAGTACCTTGAACATTGGTGGATCACACTTACCTGGTTCTAGTACCTTGAACATTGGTTGATCACACTTACCTGGTTTTACTACCTTAAACATTGGTGGATCACACTTTCCTGGTTCTAGTACCTTGAACATTGGTGGATCACACTTACCTGGTTCTAGTACCTTGAACATTGATGGATCACACTTACCTGGTTCTAGTACCTTGAACATTGGTGGATCACACTTACCTCGTTCTAGTACCTTGAACATTGGTGGATCACACTTACCTGGTTCTAGTACCTTAAACATTGGTGGATCACACTTACCTCGTTCTAGTACCTTGAACATTGATGGATCACACTTACATGGTTCTAGTACCTTGAACATTGGTGGATTACACTTACCTGGTTCTAGTACCTTGAACATTGGTGGATCACACTTACCTCGTTCTAGTACCTTGAACATTGATGGATCACACTTACATGGTTCTAGTACCTTGAACATTGGTGGATCACACTTACCTGGTTCTAGTACCTTGAACATTGGTGGATCACACTTACCTGGTTATAGTACCTTGAACATTGGTGGATCACACTTACCTGGTTCTAGTACCTTGAACACTGGTGGATCACACTTACCTGGTTCTAGAACCTTAAACATTGGTGGATCACACTTACCTGGTTCTACTACCTTGAACATTGGTGGATCACACTTACCTGGTTCTACTAACTTGAACATTGGTGGATCACACTTACCTGGTTCTAGTACCTTGAACATTGGTGGATCACACTTACCTGGTTCTAGTACCTTGAACATTGGTGGATCACACTTACCTGATTCTAGTACCTTGAACATTGGTGGATCACACTTACCTGGTTCTACTACCTTGAACATTGGTGGATCACACTTACCTGGTACTAGTACCTTGAACATTGGTGGATCACACTTACCTGGTTCTAGTACCTTGAACATTGGTTGATCACACTTACCTGGTTCTACTACCTTGAACATTGGTGGATCACACTTTCCTGGTTCTAGTACCTTGAACATTGGTGGATCACACTTACCTGGTTCTAGTACCTTGAACATTGGTGGATCACACTTTCCTGGTTCTAGTACCTTGAACATTGGTGGATCACACTTACCTGGTTCTAGTACCTTGAACATTGGTGGATCACACTTACCTGGTTCTACTACCTTGAACATTGGTGGATCACACTTACCTGGTTCTAGTACCTTGAACATTGGTAGATCACACTTACCTTGTTCTAGTAACTTAAACATTGGGGGATCACACTTACCTGGTTCAAGTACCTTGAACATTGGTGGATCACACTTACCTGGTTCTAGTACCTTGAACATTGGTGGATCACACTTACCTGGTTCTAGTACCGTGAACATTGGTGGATCACACTTACCTGGTTCTAGTACCTTGAACATTGATGGATCACACTTACCTGGTTCTAGTACCTTAAACATTGGTAGATCACACTTACCTGGTTCTAGTACCGTGAACATTGGTGGATCACACTTACCTGGTTCTAGTACCTTGAACATTGGTGGATCACACTTACCTGGTTCTTGTACCTTAAACATTGGTGGATCACACTTACCTGGTTCTAGTACCTTGAACATTGGTGGATCACACTTACCTGGTTCTTGTACCTTAAACATTGGTGGATCACACTTACCTGGTTCTAGTACCTTGAACATTGGTGGATCACACTTACCTGGATCTAGTACCTTGAAGATTGATGGATCACACTTACCTGGTTCTAGTAACTTGAACATTGGTGGATCACACTTACCTTGTTCTAGTAACTTAAACATTGGTGGATCACACTTACCTGGTTCTAGTACCTTGAACATTGGTGGATCACACTTACCTGGATCTAGTACCTTGGACATTGGTGGATCACACTTACCTGGTTCTACTACCTTGAACATTGGTGGATCACACTTACCTGGATCTAGTTCCTTGAACATTGGTGGATCACACTTACCTGATTCTAGTACCTTGAACATTGATGGATCACACTTACCTGGTTCTATTACCTTGAACATTGGTGGATCACACTTACCTGGTTCTAGTACCTTGAACATTGATGGATCACACCTACCTGGTTCTAGTACCTTGAACATTGATGGATCACACTTACCTGGTTCTATTACCTTGAACATTGGTGGATCACACTTACCTGGTTCTAGTACCTTGAACACTGGTGGATCACACTTACCTGGTTCTAGTACCTTGAACATTGATGGATCACACTTACCTGGTTCTAGTACCTTGAACATTGGTGGATCACACTTATCTGGTTCTAGTACCTTGAACATTGGTGGATCACACTTACCTCGTTCTAGTACCTTAAACATTGGTGGATCACACTTACCTGGTTCTTGTACCTTGAACATTGGTGGATCACACTTACCTGGTTCTAGTACCTTAAACATTGGTGGATCACACTTACCTGGTTCTAGTACCTTGAACATTGATGGATCACACTTACCTGGTTCTATTACCTTGAACATTGGTGGATCACACTTACCTGGTTCTATTACCTTGAACATTGGTGGATCACACTTACCTGGTTCTAGTACCTTGAACATTGGTGGATCACACTTACCTGGTTCTAGTACCTTAAACATTGGTGGATCACACTTACCTGGTTATAGTACCTTGAACATTGATGGATCACACTTACCTGGTTCTAGTACCTTGAACATTGGTGGATCACACTTATCTGGTTCTAGTACCTTGAACATTGGTGGATCACACTTACCTCGTTCTAGTACCTTAAACATTGGTGGATCACACTTACCTGGTTCTAGTACCTTGAACATTGATGGATCACACTTACCTGGTTCTAGTACCTTGAACATTGGTGGATCACACTTACCTGATTCTAGTACCTTGAACATTGGTGGATCACACTTACCTGGTTCTACTACCTTGAACATTGGAGGATCACACTTACCTGGTTCTAGTACCTTGAACATTGATGGATCACACTTACCTGGTTCTAGTACCTTGAACATTGGTGGATCACACTTACCTGGTTCTAGTACCTTGAACATTGGTGGATCACACTTACCTGGTTCTAGTGCCTTGAACATTGGTTGATCACACTTACCTGGTTTTACTACCTTGAACATTGGTGGATCACACTTACCTGGTTCTAGTACCTTGAACATTGGTGGATCACACTTACCTGGTTCTAGTGCCTTGAACATTGGTTGATCACACTTACCTGGTTTTACTACCTTGAACATTGGTGGATCACACTTACCTGGTTCTAGTACCTTGAACATTGGTGGATCACACTTACCTGGTTCTAGTACCTTGAACATTGGTGGATCACACTTACCTGGTTCTAGTACCTTGAACATTGGTGGATCACACTTACCTGGTTCTAGTACCTTCCTTCGTCCTAGTACTCCAGTTGCTGAAACCACACCAATCGCAGTATCAAATAACTCAAATGTTCCGCCTCTTGATATTTTTCCTGAAATATCTGAGGAGGCTGTAGGACACTTAATAAATGAATCGAAATCAAAAACAAGTGCAAATGATCCAATTCCAACGCGACTACTTAAGTGTTCCTTGAATGTGCTCCTACCAATAATAACTTTTATCATTAATCTATCTATCATGACCGCGACGGTACCATCAGCATTTAAAGAGGCAGTGATTTCACCTGTACTGAAGAAAGTAAAACTCGATCCGAACGTCTTGAAGAACTTCCGACCCATTTCCAATCTGGTGTTCATCTCGAAGTTAACTGAAAGAGTTATAGCGCAATTGTTAATTGAACATTTGTGTGTGAATAAGCTTAACGACCCATTCCAAAGTGCCTACAGAAAGATGCATAGCTCTGAAACTGCGCTACTACGGGTAAATAACGATGTCCTAAAAAGTATTGATAATGGCTCCGCAGTACTGTTAGTCCTGCTCGATCTGAGTGCAGCCTTCGATACTGTTGAGCACTCCATTTTAATAAACATCCTGGAAAATGAAATCGGCGTCACTGGAATGGCATTGGATTGGTTCCGATCGTACCTAGCCAATAGGTGCCAGTCAGTTCGGATTGGGAATTCGTACTCAAAAAAGAAGACTCTACGTTATGGACTCCCACAGGGATCGGTTCTCGCCCCCCTGCTCTTCACCATTTACATGCGTTCGCTCAGTAAAGTGATAGAAAGATATGGATTATCATTGCATTTATATGCAGATGACACCCAGGTTTACATTGCATTTGAACCTTCTAACATCTCGAGTGCCGTCCATGTTACCACTACTTGTCTAAACGATATAAAACGGTGGATGTCATCGCATCTCCTGATGATGAACTCTGAAAAGACCGAGATTTTAGTGCTGCAGTCTCAGTTTGCTAACAAGATAATTTCACCAACTCATATGACGGTAGGAAATAAAGAGGTAGAGTTAACTGACTCTGCACGCAACATTGGAGCAATTTTCGATAAACATATGAGTTTCACCAAACAAATCTCAATGACGGTGCGTGGAGCATTCTTCCAACTCCGCAACCTCTCGAAAGTCAAACATTGCTTCGATAAAAAGACTCTCGAAGTACTCATCCACGTCTTGATAGCCAGCAAACTCGATTACAATAATGCGCTTTATTTCGGCTTGCCATGGAACGTATTAAAGAAACTTCAATATGTTCAAAATTCTGCCGCACGCCTACTGACTGGTACACGTAAGACTGAACACATTACACCAGCGTTAAAGAGACTTCATTGGCTTCCTATATTACGTCGAATAGACTTCAAGATAGCTTTGCTTACCTACAAATGTATGAACAATATTGGTCCCAGCTATCTATCTGATCTACTACATCCGTACACACCCCAGCGCCAACTACGCTCATCGAGTCAATGCCTGCTTGAAGTTCCCCGCTATAACCTCGAAAGCTACGGCAGGAGATCTTTCTCCGTTGCTTCTCCTAAAATCTGGAACTCTTTGCCCATGGGTATCCGTTCGGCTCCAAATGTAGTCATCTTTAAAAAATTACTTAAAACTCACTTATTTAAGCTCGAATTTGAATGCTCTTAACTTAATTACATTGATTTTATTATTTTTAAATTATATTAACTCAAACACCACTTCTATCGTTTTATAGATATACGCTAACATACATTGCATTACGGGTTTTATTTGATGTTTTATTTTGATAACGGTTTGTTTTACTAGTGTCTAAATATTGTTTATGTGTAGTTTTTATTGATTGAATTGTTTTACTAATTGTCTTGTGTCTAATTGTCTGTATATTGTCACTATAATTGCGCTTAGATCAAATTTGTATAGGCGCTATATAAATACATATATATTATTATTATTACCTTGAACATTGGTGGATCACACTTACCTCGTTCTAGTACCTTGAACATTGATGGATCACACTTACATGGTTCTAGTACCTTGAACATTGGTGGATCACACTTACCTGGTTCTAGTACCTTGAACATTGGTGGATCACACTTACCTGGTTATAGTACCTTGAACATTGGTGGATCACACTTACCTGGTTCTAGTACCTTGAACATTGGTGGATCACACTTACCTGGTTCTAGTACCTTGAACATTGGTGGATCACACTTACCTGGTTCTAGTACCTTGAACATTGGTGGATCACACTTACCTGGTTATAGTACCTTGAACATTGGTGGATCACACTTACCTGGTTCTAGTACCTTGAACATTGGTGGATCACACTTACCTGGTTCTAGTACCTTGAACATTGCTGGATCACACTTACCTCGTTCTAGTACCTTGAACATTGATGGATCACACTTACATGGTTCTAGTACCTTGAACATTGGTGGATCACACTTACCTGGTTCTAGTACCTTGAACATTGATGGATCACACTTACCTGGTTCTAGTACCTTGAACATTGGTGGATCACACTTACCTGGTTCTAGTACCTTGAACATTGGTGGATCACACTTACCTGGTTATAGTACCTTGAACATTGGTGGATCACACTTACCTCGTTCTAGTACCTTGAACATTGATGGATCACACTTACATGGTTCTAGTACCTTGAACATTGGTGGATCACACTTACCTGGTTCTAGTACCTTGAACATTGATGGATCACACTTACCTGGTTCTAGTACCTTGAACATTGGTGGATCACACTTACCTGGTTCTAGTACCTTGAACAATGGTGGATCACACTTACCTGGTTCTAGAACCTTAAACATTGGTGGATCACACTTACCTGGTTCTACTAACTTGAACATTGGTGGATCACACTTACCTGGTTCTACTAACTTGAACATTGGTGGATCACACTTACCTGGTTCTAGTACCTTGAACATTGGTGGATCACACTTACCTGGTTCTAGTACCTTGAACATTGGTGGATCACACTTACCTGGTTCTACTAACTTGAACATTGGTGGATCACACTTACCTGGTTCTAGTACCTTGAACATTGGTGGATCACACTTACCTGGTTCTAGTACCTTGAACATTGGTGGATCACACTTACCTGGTTCTACTAACTTGAACATTGGTGGATCACACTTACCTGGTTCTACTAACTTGAACATTGGTGGATCACACTTACCTGGTTCTAGTACCTTGAACATTGGTGGATCACACTTACCTGGTTCTAGTACCTTGAACATTGGTGGATCACACTTACCTGGTTCTAGTACCTTGAACATTGGTGGATCACACTTACCTGGTTCTACTAACTTGAACATTGGTGGATCACACTTACCTGGTTCTACTAACTTGAACATTGGTGGATCACACTTACCTGGTTCTAGTACCTTGAACATTGGTGGATCACACTTACCTGGTTCTAGTACCTTGAACATTGGTGGATCACACTTACCTGATTCTAGTACCTTAAACATTGGTGGATCACACTTACCTGGTTCTAGTACCTTGAACATTGGTGGATCACACTTACCTGGTTCTAGTACCTTGAACATTGGTGGATCACACTTACCTGGTTCTAGTACCTTGAACATTGGTGGATCACACTTACCTGGTTCTACTACCTTGAACATTGGTGGATCACACTTACCTGGTTCTAGTACCTAAAACATTGGTGGATCACACTTACCTGGTTCTAGTACCTTGAACATTGATGGATCACACTTACCTGGTTCTAGTACCTTGAACATTGGTGGATCACACTTACCTGGTTCTAGTACCTTGAACATTGATGGATCACACTTACCTGGTTCTAGTACCTTGAACATTGGTGGATCACACTTACCTGGTTCTAGTACCTTGAAAATTGGTGGATCACAGTTACCTGGTTCTAGTACCTTGAACATTGGTGGATCACACTTACCTGGTTCTAGTACCTTAAACATTGGTGGATCACACTTACCTGGTTCTACTACCTTGAACATTGGTAGATCACACTTACCTGGTTCTAGTACCTTAAACATTGGTGGATCACACTTACCTGGTTCTACTACCTTGAACATTGGTAGATCACACTTACCTTGTTCTAGTAACTTAAACATTGAGGGATCACACTTACCTGGATCTAGTACCTTGAACATTGATGGATCACACTTACCTGGTTCTAGTACCTTAAACATTGGTAGATCACACTTACCTGGTTCTAGTACCGTGAACATTGGTGGATCACACTTACCTGGTTCTAGTACCTTGAACATTGGTGGATCACACTTACCTGGTTCTACTAACTTGAACATTGGTGGATCACACTTACCTGGTTCTAGTACCTTGAACATTGGTGGATCACACTTACCTGGTTCTAGTACCTTGAACATTGGTGGATCACACTTACCTGATTCTAGTACCTTGAACATTGGTGGATCACACTTACCTGGTTCTACTACCTTGAACATTGGTGGATCACACTTACCTGGTTCTAGTACCTTGAACATTGGTGGATCACACTTACCTGGTTCTAGTACCTTGAACATTGGTGGATCACACTTACCTGGTTCTACTACCTTGAACATTGGTGGATCACACTTACCTGGTTCTAGTACCTAAAACATTGGTGGATCACACTTACCTGGTTCTAGTACCTTGAACATTCATGGATCACACTTACCTGGTTCTAGTACCTTGAACATTGGTGGATCACACTTACCTGGTTCTAGTACCTTGAACATTGATGGATCACACTTACCTGGTTCTAGTACCTTGAACATTGGTGGATCACACTTACCTGGTTCTAGTACCTTGAAAATTGGTGGATCACAGTTACCTGGTTCTAGTACCTTGAACATTGGTGGATCACACTTACCTGGTTCTAGTACCTTAAACATTGGTGGATCACACTTTCCTGGTTCTAGTACCTAAAACATTGGTGGATCACACTTACCTGGTTCTAGTACCTTGAACATTGATGGATCACACTTACCTGGTTCTAGTACCTTGAACATTGGTGGATCACACTTACCTGGTTCTAGTACCTTGAACATTGGTGGATCACACTTACCTGGTTCTAGTACCTAAAACATTGGTGGATCACACTTACCTGGTTCTAGTACCTTGAACATTGATGGATCACACTTACCTGGTTCTAGTACCTTGAACATTGGTGGATCACACTTACCTGGTTCTAGTACCTTGAACATTGATGGATCACACTTACCTGGTTCTAGTACCTTGAACATTGGTGGATCACACTTACCTGGTTCTAGTACCTTGAAAATTGGTGGATCACAGTTACCTGGTTCTAGTACCTTGAACATTGGTGGATCACACTTACCTGGTTCTAGTACCTTAAACATTGGTGGATCACACTTTCCTGGTTCTAGTACCTTGAACATTGGTGGATCACACTTACCTGGTTCTAGTACCTTGAACATTGGTGGATCACACTTACCTGGTTCTAGTACCTTGAACATTGGTGGATCACACTTACCTGGTTCTAGTACCTTGAACATTGGTGGATCACACTTACCTGGTTCTAGTACCTTGAACATTGGTGGATCACACTTACCTGGTTCTAGTACCTTGAACATTGGTGGATCACACTTACCTGGTTCTACTACCTTGAACATTGGTGGATCACACTTACCTGGTTCTAGTAACTTAAACATTGGGGGATCACACTTACCTGATTCTAGTACCTTGAACATTGGTGGATCACACTTACCTGGTTCTAGTACCTTGAACATTGGTGGATCACACTTACCTGGTTATAGTACCTTGAACATTGGTGGATCACACTTACCTGGATCTAGTACCTTGAACATTGGTGGATCACACTTACCTGGTTCTAGTACCTTGAACATTGGTGGATCACACTTACCTGGTTCTTGTACCTTAAACATTGGTGGATCACACTTACCTGGTTCTAGTACCTTAAACATTGGTAGATCACACTTACCTGGTTCTAGTACCGTGAACATTGGTGGATCACACTTACCTGGTTCTAGTACCTTGAACATTGGTGGATCACACTTACCTGGTTCTTGTACCTTAAACATTGGTGGATCACACTTACCTGGTTCTAGTACCTTGAACATTGGTGGATCACACTTACCTGGTTCTTGTACCTTAAACATTGGTGGATCACACTTACCTGGTTCTAGTACCTTGAACATTGGTGGATCACACTTACCTGGATCTAGTACCTTGAAGATTGATGGATCACACTTACCTGGTTCTAGTAACTTGAACATTGGTGGATCACACTTACCTTGTTCTAGTAACTTAAACATTGGTGGATCACACTTACCTGGTTCTAGTACCTTGAACATTGGTGGATCACACTTACCTGGATCTAGTACCTTGGACATTGATGGATCACACTTACCTGGTTCTAGTACCTTGAACATTGGTGGATCACACTTACCTGGTTCTAGTACCTTGAACATTGGTGGATGACACTTACCTGGTTCTAGTACCTTGAACATTGGTGGATCACACTTACCTGGTTCTAGTACCTTGAACATTGGTGGATCACACTTACCTGGTTCTAGTACCTTAAACATTGGTGGATCACACTTACCTGGTTCTACTACCTTGAACATTGGTAGATCACACTTACCTGGTTCTAGTACCTTAAACATTGGTGGATCACACTTACCTGGTTCTACTACCTTGAACATTGGTAGATCACACTTACCTTGTTCTAGTAACTTAAACATTGGGGGATCACACTTACCTGGATCTAGTACCTTGAACATTGATGGATCACACTTACCTGGTTCTAGTACCTTAAACATTGGTAGATCACACTTACCTGGTTCTAGTACCGTGAACATTGGTGGATCACACTTACCTGGTTCTAGTACCTTGAACATTGGTGGATCACACTTACCTGGTTCTTGTACCTTAAACATTGGTGGATCACACTTACCTGGTTCTAGTACCTTGAACATTGGTGGATCACACTTACCTGGATCTAGTACCTTGAAGATTGATGGATCACACTTACCTGGTTCTAGTACCTTGAACATTGATGGATCACACTTACCTGGTTTTAGTACCTTGAACATTGGTGGATGACACTTACCTGGTTCTAGTAACTTGAACATTGGTGGATCACACTTACCTTGTTCTAGTAACTTAAACATTGGTGGATCACACTTACCTGGTTCTAGTACCTTGAACATTGGTGGATCACACTTACCTGGATCTAGTACCTTGGACATTGGTGGATCACACTTACCTGGTTCTAATACCTTGAACATCGGTGGATGACACTTACCTGGTTCTATTACCTTGAACATTGGTGGATGACACTTACCTGGTTCTAGTACCTTGAACATTGATGGATCACACTTACCTGGTTTTAGTACCTTGAACATTGGTGGATCACACTTACCTGGTTCTAGTACCTTGAACATTGGTGGATCCCACTTACCTGGTTCTGGGACGTTGTGTGTTGCTAGAGTGGTTGGATCCCAGACAGGCGGGTCATTAGAATCCTTTAAAATAACTGTGATGAACGTTGACAGTCCATGCCACCCAGTTGTGGTTCCTTGCAAACCCGACTTGTTGTTGTCATAGAGACTGAAAATATTATAAAATGTAATTTATTTGAGAAATAATAATAAGAGTTTTCCAACAAACTGTAAGAATGTTTATTATGTTCACAATGTTTATGTTTATTTGCCAGACTTTATGTTGAATTATATTTTTATCAATAGGACCGCTGAATGCATGAGCATATATTTAAATAACTAAATATATCTATAATTCTTAACTTTTTTCTAATTATCACTAATGGACTCAGCGTAATTTTTAGACCTTAGAACATGTCTTAATTATCGATTATAACCAATTAGTGATTGATTATTGACATAATAAATATTAACCAATAGGAGATGATTTAGTGCAAAATTCAAACTCACATGTTTACCTGCATTTTTCTCAAATGTGCTTATTTTTTACAAAAAACTTTCTTAACGGATTTCAATTTTTTTTGTGGGAGGTTGTAGCTGAGGATTGTGTCTAGAGAATAATGGGCCGGAT
The DNA here is from genome assembly GCA_032718475.1 of Nemertoderma westbladi. NCBI lineage: Eukaryota > Metazoa > Xenacoelomorpha > Nemertodermatida > Nemertodermatidae > Nemertoderma > Nemertoderma westbladi. The sequence goes on along the minus strand of JAUCBJ010009022.1, from coordinate 20,347 downwards.
TTTCAAAATTTAGCCTCAGTCAGAAGTTATGACGTCATCAATCTCATTTTTTCGAAAAAAAAAACAAAATTTTATGAAAAAATGACATTTGTGACGTCATAACTTTTGATTGCAGCAAAATTTTGAAAATCTGCCCCATTATTCTGTAGACACAATCTTTACCTACAATGTCCAACAAACAGAATCAAAATCTGTTAAGAAATGGCGGAGGAGAGATTTTTAGTAAAAAATAAGCACATTTGAGAAAAATGCAGGTTGGTAAACATTTGAGTTTGAATTTCGCACTAAATCATCTCCAATTGGTTAATATTTATTATGTCAATAATCAATAACCAATTGGTTGTAGTCGATAATTAAGACATGTTCTAAGGTCTAAAAATTACGCTGAGTCCATTTCTTCAGTGACAATTAGAAAATAGTTAAGAATTATAGATATATTTAGTTATTTAAATATATTTATTATATTAACTAATAATTTTATTACATTATTGGAATATTTAAATAGCTGTATCTCAAAAACTAAAAGTCGTACCGGTATAGTGATGCAGATTTCACCATTAAAATCACCGTAAAATTCTGTATTAGATAAAATTAAAAACAAAAAAGTCCAAATTTTACCCTTCTCGGCGACCCCCCCCCCCCCCCCCCCCCTTAAGAAAAAGACACCAGCAAAAGATTTTGAAAATATTATTTTTGGAATCAGGGCGTTGAAGTGCCCCAAGAAATGAAATCAGTTTGGCCGGGAATTTTTCTTTTATAAAAAGTTGACTCAGCCCCACCGTGTGGATGTGGTTAATGAATGTATCAATATCTGAGTCTGGAGGACGGTAAACGCAGCCAAAGATAATATTTTTATCTTTGTTACGCTGCCATTCAACAAATATTGATTCATAGGTACGAATTTACTTAGGTCATCCCGCTCACTGCAGTCCATAGAATCATGGATATATAAACCACTTCCGCCGCCAATTTTGTCGAATTTTCGGCGGTAATTATAATAAAATTGATAATCTGGCATTTTGAAGGAGTCTGCAATAATTGGGAAATTAATACTGGAGCAATGCAAAAGGTTTTGGAGGGAATCTATATTTTTATTTAAACTGCGAACATTGGAATGGATTATGTTTAAGTTATTTGTTGAGTGTGATTTTAATTTTGTGATATCAGTGTAATAAATATTCTTTAGATTATTTGGGTTATCTAAAAAATTATGGTCAGGATCTACAGGTAGGGGTGAGCCAGTAAAATTTCCGTCATCCTTTGGTCCAAAAAGATTAATAAAAGACGAATCAAGTAGTTCTAAGTCAATATTATCTGGTAAGCGATAGTCAGAGAGGGGGAGTTTAAATTCGACGTCGTCAGTAATCCATAAAAAAGGTAGGGTTATTTCTAAGCAGTTGAAACATAACCAATTGTTCAGTGACTTAAAATAATTATGGTCTGATTTTTTAACACCAGAGATACAGCTCAGATGGAATACCTCGTAACAGTGGGAACATTTAATATTAAGTGTTGATTGTATGCGTATTGATTTTTTACATGTGTGACAGGGGATTGTTGGCATTGAAAGTGATACCCTAAGACTACGGCCTAATACCTAACTAACATTACAATAATATTAGACCAAGTAGACCCGCCCAATCCAACGGAGAAACCCTTACTTATCTATCTACTGATTATATTCTAAATAACTAACTAACACAGAAACGATTAAAAATAAGTAGTGCAGTTGAGTCTGAGTAGGTGTAAGTCGAAGTGGATAAGTAGTAAGATTTATGTAGTCGGCCATATGATAGTTACTAGATTAAGCAGGTGCAACTAGCCACGAGATCAAATATAAGATATAGGAATTTAGTTTTATTTTTCTATTATTCTATTTAATTATAAAGCATAAAATTTAGTCAGCGAAGGTGAACTTGTTGTCATTGTGTGGGTAATCGTTAGATGGTAGATTCCGAGTGAGTGAATCCAGGGAAGGATCCCTCGACTGTGATGGGATTATCCTCGCAGGAGTCGACGTCGGAAACATCAACCGTGATTATTGAGGCCGAGGGAGGTGTTCAATAGGGCGGTGCGTTTTTTACTTTTTTTTCGATTTCATTGTTCTACTGGTGCACAAAAGTTGCCAAATGGTATAAAATTAAGGCAAAAAAAATTTCTCTAAATTTCATCGATATCTTGACGGATCCCAAGGGGGTTGAAATTTTAAGCCTTCGCGATGCACCACAATGAAATTTATAACAATATAACACATTGATGAAAGATCAATGATGCAAGAACGAACTTCCTTCATGCATCAAATGTCATCAAATGGGTCCAAACTTAGTTAGAAACCAAAATTTTGATTTTTGGATCAAGGGAACTAGTGCCACAGGCACATGGGCAGAACCTACCCTTTATTGACGCAAGTGACGATTATTCTCAATTTTTGCGATGGCCAACTTTTAGTACTCCTGCTGCATTAATAGTAAGCTCATTAGAACCACAATGACCGATTTAGTGATTTAGTGGGGGTAGACACCTTCAAAACAAACGTAGAGCGAATAGTTCTTGAGATATCGCAGAAAATGTGAAGTCCGGCACAAGTCTACATTACCGCCTTGAAGCGATATGGGCAAATACACTAACAATGATAGCTTGAATTATCTTAAAGCATCAAATCGAAGAGTAGCTCATATCGAGATTTGGTTAGGGATTTGGTTAGGAAGAGGCCAGAGGATCGTATCTTGGGAGCTCGTTGGAATACTGCGGCTCGGCTGCGGTAATGGACGAATATAACAATTATTGCTGGAATGGTTTCTCTCTTTTTTTACTGGTAGTCGGTGGCATCGATCAATGTCGGTATCGGGGATGGAAAGGTCTAGGTGGTCGCGTAGAAATTTAAGGACTACAACGACGGTGTCTTCCTCGTTTTTTTTCGGTAGACGGATCGAAACAGATTCCATGGATTAATAACGAATTACGGCGCGAGTATTGCTCGTTTCGTCCTGCCCAGCACGCAATGTTTCCAATATACTTCTAGTTTCGTTTTGGTTCTGGATTAGCTGGTTTAATTGATCTCGCATTTGCTGAATTTCGAAATTGACAAGACTTTAAATTGAGTCAATGAGGGATTTTTTCTCCTTTGTAGTGAGTTAAATCGCTTTGGACAAGGGCTCGGGTTCTTTTTTAGAGGTCGAGGATTGATCAGAAAGATGTTTGTCGATTTGATCGCTGATTTTGAGACCAAGACCAGATGATAATCCTGCGAGGGTGGTTTCGAAGGTTGATAACCGTGCTTCTTGGTTTTCTAGCATTGATTGAAGTCCTACCGCCGCGCCCCCCACCGGCATCGAATTATTATTCCTTTGATTGCAAGACATTGCGCTTTATACTGTATTGTTACGAGGAAGAGCGTTGAAGGGCAAGAGTTGGCGGCTGGCGGGGTAGAGTAGACGATTATCTGAGATCGTCAGTCTGCTAGTGCAGTTTGCTTTTTTACAAGAAATAGGAAATTAGGCCTACATACACTACTACTACTAGGATCGGCATGCTGCATTGCAGCTGCATTTTTAAGAATGCTGTGCCGGCTTGTCAACAAAATTGCACCGCCACAACTCCCTATCACCCATGACATTTGCTAGATCATCCGCATCTTCAAGGCCAGTGTCCTTTAAGATGCGTCTCAAGAAAGTCATGGGCTGTCCACCATGCTTATTCACTCCATGAGGCTGCCAAAGTACAAGATTATGCACTGGCTGGTCCTCACGGCGAAAGCAATGTCCTGCAAAGCGGAGGCGATTTTTTTCTAGTGTCAAGCTTGGGGGAACCAATGAGACACCTCCAATGTTATATAGTGTCTGGTTGGAGATGTGTGCATTGTACTTGACACAATGAACCCGACGTAGCATTCTTGTGAATGTGCCATCCAGAGATTTGGTGTCCTCAGCAGTTAGAGCCCAGCATGGACTCCCGTAGAGGAGTACTGGAACTACTGCTGCTCTAAATAATCGGACCTTAAGTTTCCGATTATTTCTCGGTGACTTCCAAATCCTGGAAAGCCTATTCAAGGCTGCCCATGCCTTTCCCTTACGTATTCGAAGGTCCTCACCTGACTTCCGGATCCATGATCCCAGGTAACAGAAGTCGTCCACATGCTCAAGCATACCATCCTTTGAGCTTATGCTCATCCGATCAGAGACTTGCTGAGGACTTTCAAAGTTAACTGTCAAAATTTTGGTCTTTCTGGAGTTAATAAAAAGACCAACACTAGAAGCAGCATGTTCTAATGAGCTGAGGAGCCGTTGGGCTCCCTCTAATGATTCTGAGAGTACTCCTAAGTCATCAGCAAAGTCTAGATCAGTTAGGTACTTGGCAGGATTTCCTCGACTTCTGGAGCCAGTAGGTGGAGTTATCATCACCCCATCATCATTATGATGATCTAAGGACATGCGTAGAACATAGTCAACCACAATAATGAACAAGAATGGTGCAAGTGTGTCTCCTTGGAGGACGCCCCATAACACTTCAAATGGTTCTGTGTCACCGTCAACAGTAGACACAAATGTTGTCGAACCATCGTATACTGATCTGATTGCTGCAATAATTTCATCAGGAATCCCATATAATGAAAGTATGCTGAACATACGTGAGCGAGAGACTGAATCAAAGGCCTTGAAGAAGTCAAACAAAGATAACAGCTAGATGCCTGTCTTTCTTTTTTGATAATTCTTCAATTATCCTTCTAAGTGCCAAAATGGGCTCCATGGTCCCACGACCTTTACGGAACCCATTCTGATTTCCACGGAGCAGTCTCTCAATGGGATCCCTGATGCGATTTAATAGATAACATACACTCTAACTACTACTTAATACCTACCAGTGTTCATACTGACATCTGCCCGGAAATATACATGGAAATTCATTATTTTTAATATTTTAAAACTACTCTGCACTGGAAAAAAATGGTGTTGTACTTAAACTTAAATTTATTTAATTTTACTAGCACTTTTTGACTAGCACATTGTGAATATCCGTCACCATCAGAATTGCCACTTAATTAACCCACTTAATCTTGCCAACCTTTTACTTGGCAATCATTGGCTACAATTAATTGTGACATTGCATGAAATTCCAAATATTTATTTTTAATGATTATTTTTAGTTGATGGTGTATGAAATCAACCCTAGACCTGTTGCAATCTGCTATCGTACTTGCAGTAGATCTATTATTTTTTCCCCATAATTTTTAGAGGACCCCCAGGGAAATGAGGCTATGCCTCATGGGGCTATCCTACGAGACATATTTGCCGTTTTATACCACAACATACTGTAACTACAGTATTTTATTTATCTTACCAATAGTACATTTACCGGTATAATCCATTTGGTTGTTGTATTACAGTATTACTTATGATCTCAATAAACCAATATCAATATCAATATCACGAAGCAACTGGATGCAGTGAGGTGCAATAAGCCCGTCACAAGATGCCACGAATGGGGCAAAGTCACCACGTCGCATCTCCACTGCTGCTGAATAGAGTTGCCTCTTAGTGTCTTCAGCTCCTTCTAGGACAGTCATTGGGGCGTCAATCAACGCCTGAGTCTGCGGGTTGAACGCGCCCCGGATTGCCAGGTCGCATCGGAGTCTGTTGGTCTCTCCAGAGGTGTCCGTGTGTTGCTCTTGGACAACCGGTTCCCTTATAACATTCCGCAGTCCGAATGCGAGGGCAGCTATATCACCGACTGTATCCCGGAGCTCGTTGTGCCGCTGGTTTACAAGGCCTCCTGATTTACAACTCAACCCATGGTTGAGGTCGAAGGGGGCCCCGCACCCATCGCAGCGGCTGGGCACTCTCGTAAGTGGTCGGCCATATCGAATGGAAATTTGGAATTTGGAAGCAAAATTATTGCAAAATTGAAAAAATTGAAATTAAATTACCTAAATTATGTAATTTAACATACCCTCAAACCAATAGGGATTCCTTCAAGCAATATTAAGTTAACTTTTCTAGAGCAGGGTGGCAGAGTGCCGCCTTTATGTAATTATAACTTAACCCCTAGGGCGGCAGAGTGCCGCCTTTATGTAATTATAACTTAACCCCTAGGGCGGCAGAGTGCCGCCTTTATGTAATTATAACTTAACCCCCAGGGCGGCAGAGTGCCGCCTTTATGTAATTATAACTTAACCCCTAGGGTGGCAGAGTGCCGCCTTTATGTAATTATAACTTAACCCCCAGGGCGGCAGAGTGCCGCCTTTATGTAATTATAACTTTAACCCCTAGGGCGGCAGAGTGCCGCCTTTATGTAATTATAACTTAACCCCTAGGGCGACAGAGTGCCGCCTTTATGTAATTATAACTTAACCCCTAGGGCGGCAGAGTGCCGCCTTTATGTAATTATAACTTAACCCCTAGGGCGACAGAGTGCCGCCTTTATGTAATTATAACTTAACCCCTAGGGCGGCAGAGTGCCGCCTTTATGTAATTATAACTTAACCCCTAGGGCGGCAGAGTGCCGCCTTTATGTAATTATAACTTAACCCCTAGGGTGGCAGAGTGCCGCCTTTATGTAATTATAACTTAACCCCTAGGGCGGCAGAGTGCCGCCTTTATGTAATTATAACTTAACCCCTAGGGCGGCAGAGTGCCGCCTTTATGTAATTATAACTTAACCCCCAGGGCGGCAGAGTGCCGCCTTTATGTAATTATAACTTACCCCTAGGGCGGCAGAGTGCCGCCTTTATGTAATTATAACTTAACCCCTAGGGTGGCAGAGTGCCTCCTTTATGTAATTATAACTTAACCCTTAGGGCGGCAGAGTGCCGCCTTTATGTAATTATAACTTAACCCCTAGGGCGGCAGAGTGCCGCCTTTATGTAATTATAACTTAACCCCTAGGGCGGCAGAGTGCCGCCTTTATGTAATTATAACTTAACCCCCAGGGCGGCAGAGTGCCGCCTTTATGTAATTATAACTTTAACCCCTAGGGTGGCAGAGTGCCGCCTTTATGTAATTATAACTTAACCCCTAGGGTGGCAGAGTGCCGCCTTTATGTAATCATAACTTAACCCCTAGGGCGGCAGAGTGCCGCCTTTATGTAATTATAACTTAACCCCCAGGGCGGCAGAGTGCCGCCTTTATGTAATCATAACTTAACCCCTAGGGCGGCAGAGTGCCGCCTTTATGTAATTATAACTTAACCCCTAGGGCGGCAGAGTGCCGCCTTTATGTAATCATAACTTAACCCCTAGGGCGGCAGAGTGCCGCCTTTATGTAATTATAACTTAACCCCCAGGGCGGCAGAGTGCCGCCTTTATGTAATTATAACTTAACCCCTAGGGCGGCAGAGTGCCGCCTTCATGTAATTATAACTTAACCCCTAGGGTGGCAGAGTGCCGCCTTTATGTAATTATAACTTAACCCCTAGGGTGGCAGAGTGCCGCCTTTATGTAATTATAATCTAACCCCCAGGGCGGCAGAGTGCCGCCTTTATCTAATTATAACTTAACCCCTAGGGTGGCAGAGTGCCGCCTTTATGTAATTATAACTTAACCCCTAGGGTGGCAGAGTGCCGCCTTTATGTAATTATAACTTAACCCCTAGGGTGGCAGAGTGCCGCCTTTATGTAATTATAACTTAACCCCTAGGGCGGCAGAGTGCCGCCTTTATGTAATTATAACTTAACCCCTAGGGCGGCAGAGTGCCGCCTTTATGTAATTATAACTTAACCCCTAGGGCGGCAGAGTGCCGCCTTTATGTAATTATAACTTAACCCCTAGGGCGGCAGAGTGCCGCCTTTATGTAATTATAACTTAACCCCTAGGGTGGCAGAGTGCCGCCTTTATGTAATTATAACTTAACCCCTAGGGTGGCAGAGTGCCGCCTTTATGTAATTATAACTTAACCCCTTGGGTGGCAGAGTGCCGCCTTTACATTATCCTCTTGACACGCAGGGCGGCAGGGTGCCGCCAAATATTTAAAACATTATTTTTTTTTAAGTTTTGGTACGCAAAGGGTTAAAACATAAAGTTTCTTAAAATTTCGTATGCCTAGGCCTCAAATTTTGTAATTTAGTGGTAGATTCAATATGTACAAGTAGTAACCAACCATCACGCTGCAAAAAATAGTGGACTACGAAAAATCTCGGGGGTTGGGAAGGGCCCACTAAATATGTATTCTCAAGTACAGTATAATAAGTATAAGGCCTACAGTAAAAATATATACTTACGTTACTAGAATTGGCAATGTGCGCTGGGCAGCGGGAACTGTTTCGAAATTAAGTGGCGGCCCAGTTGCTGATAGTTCGCCCTTGTTGGGATCAGCAAACCCGAGTTTGTACGTGGGATTGATATTCATAATAGTCCATGTCAGAGTTCCGTATGGGGTGGTACCATCGTCAGGATCAGAAATCCACGTTTCAAAATTAACAAGTACAGGTCCATCAGCTGTAATACAAGTATACCGACATTAATTAATTAATGCAGCATTGATTATTGATTTGGAATTACGGACAGCGCTTGTGGAGAAGTACTTCTATGGAAAGATGTTACGAAATTATCCATACAATATAACATATAGTCTTGAAAATATAACATTTATTCGAAGTAAAATAATATCTTGTTTCATATTTAAACTCCATACACATACATAAATACAGCGCATCGGTTACTGGTACACCTCGGTTACTGGTACACCTCGGTTACTGGTACACCTCGGTTACTGGTACACCTCGGTTACTGGTACACCTCGGTTACTGGTACACCTCGGTTACTGGTACACCTCGGTTACTGGTACACCTCGGTTACTGGTACACCTCGGTTACTGGTACACCTCGGTTACTGGTACACCTCGGTTACTGGTACACCTCGGTTACTGGTACACCGCGGTTACTGGTACACCTCGGTTACTGGTACACCTCGGTTACTGGTACACCTCGCGGTTACTGGTACACCTCGGTTACTGGTACACCTCGGTTACTGGTACACCTCGGTTACTGGTACACCTCGGTTACTGGTACACCTCGGTTACTGGTACACCTCGGTTACTGGTACACCTCGGTTACTGGTACACCTCGGTTACTGGTACACCTCTAGTATTGCCGAAGCAACACAACAATTATTAGAGATCTACCATGTATCTACTATCCTCCATGCTGAGATCGATTACAGGACCACAGGATAGATGTGGGTGGATGCAAGGAAGGGTTGTAACGCCACGGTAGGACTAGTACACTACTACATACGAAATTAAACGGTACCTGGTTCATCTACAAATAATGTCATTGGTAAAGTAGGTAACACCGCTTGTTTCTCATTAGTGTCCTGTATTTGGACTTCCACAGTAATAGTGGAGTCGTCAGCAGCACTCCCACCAAGGAATTTAACCTCCAGGTCTAAGTTAAAGACAGGTGTTGTTTCAAAATCGATCTTGGAGCGGTCTGCAATCTCAACCTGTTTTCAAAACGAATAGGGTTGGTTTTACACATTTTTTTATTATGATTTATTTATAAATATTAATTATTTATCTTAACTTGTTTTATTAAATTTCCGAATATTTTATACCTTTTTTGGTGAATTAAATAAATATATAAAATTAATAGACTGTGTTCTAAAACTGCATTCTAGAACGAAGGTGTGGTATATACAGTATGATAATACAATTGTAATAAACAATTTAATTTTTTATAGATATCTACGCACCCAGACGGGGCAAATTATTTATTTATTAATTACAATAGAGTTGAGGCCATCAACGCTGTGCACACTGATTTTATCCCTAAGGTGTTAAATAAATATTATAGTAAAAGTGATTTTATCCCTAAGGTGTTAAATAAATATTATAGTAAAAGTAAAGTTTATTGTGAAGTAATCAGTATAATTGAGACAACTACTAGTATCGGCATGCTGCATTGCAGCTGCTTTTTTAAGAATGCTGTGCCGGCTTGTCGACAAAATTGTGCCGTTACAACTCCCTATCACCCATGACATTTGCTAGATCATTCGCATCTTCAAGGCCAGTGTCCTTTAAGATGCGTCTCAAGAAAGTTATGGGCTGTCCACCATGCTTATTCACTCCATGGGGCTGTCAAAGTACAAGATTATGCACTGGCTGGTCCTCACGGCGAAAACAATGTCCTGCAAAGCGGAGGCGACTTAGTTCTAGTGTCAGGCTTGGGGGAACCAATAAGACACCCCCAATGTTATATAGTGTCTGGTTGGGGATGTGTGCATTGTACTTGACACAATGAACCCGGCGTAGCATTCTTGTGAAAGTGTCATACAAAGAGTTGGTGTCCTCAGCAGTTAGAGCCCAGCATGGACTCCCATAGAGGAGTACTGGAACTAATGCTGCTCTAAATAATCGGACCTTAAGTTTCCGATTAATTCTCTATGACTTCCAAATCCTGGAAAGCCTATTCAAGGCTGCCCATGCCTTTCCCTTACGTATTCGAAGGTCCTCACTTGTCTTCCGGATCCATGATCCCAGGTAACAGAAGTCGTCCACATGCTCAAGCATACCATCCTTTGAGCTTATGCTCATCCGATCAGAGACTTGCGGATGACTTTCAAAGTTAACTGTGAAAAGTTTGGTCTTTCTGGAGTTAATAAAAAGACAAACACTAGAAGCAGCATGTTCTAATGAGCTGAGGAGCCGTTGGGCTCCCTCTAATGATTCTGAGAGTACTCCTAAGTCATCAGCAAAGTCTAGATCAGTTAGGTACTTGGCAGGATTTCCTCGACTTCTGGAGCCAGTAGGTGGAGTTATCATCACCCCATAATCATTATGATGATCTAAGGACATGCGTAGAACATAGTCAACCACAATAATGAACAAGAATGGTGCAAGTGTGTCTCCTTGGAGGACGCCCTATAACACTTCAAATGGTTCTGTGTCACCGTCAATAGTAGACACAAATGTTGTCGAACCATCGTATACTGATCTGATTGCTGCAATAATTTCATCAGGAATCCCATATAATGATGAAAATGAGGAATCCCATACATATGGAATCGCACATGTCCCACCATTGGCTGTGTATCTCATCTGCTGGGTCATGTACCCCTGTTGCCAGGTGCAGGTCGCAGTGAAGTGCACTCAGAGTGGACATGAGAACACTCTACTCCTGACCAGCCATTGGTAGATCACCATCTGCCTGGCCAGGCCATATACCCCTTCAGCCAAGTATATGGGTCCTTAATCCAGGACCAAGGGCGTCCTTATCCCAGAACGAAGGGGGTCCTAGTTACAGGACCAGATTTGCCCTAGTAAGAGGGTCTATGCAGCTACAGGTGGCACCTCCTTTATGCTGCATGGAGGTGGCAAGTTTTCTTGATCAATGACCTAGAATACCGGACCTGACCGTAGCGGCACACAAATGAACAATGTTGAATAAGTTTGAACCTGATTATGGATATTCTCTAAAAAAAGTTGCACTAATAGATATAATACTTACTCTAAATTTCGCAGGAGTGGTAAAGAAGTCAATATCTGAGATTTTGAATGCGGCTGCTGCGGCTGGGTCTGTAATCGTAACGCTTTTTATTGGCTGGGGCGGGCCAGTCCAGCCTTTACTTGTATCAACTTCAAATTTTTGAATAATGTTATGAGGAATTGATCTCCATCCCTCGATATCAAAATATTCATCAAGCTTTACGTAAGGGGTACCATCTGCTTTAGTGAATCCAGTATTTATAGCCAGATGAGGGTTGCAATCGCATTCTAGAACAAAGTAATTGAATGGACATTATTGAGAGTTCGTCTAATTTAAAATTTTTTTAAAGAATTTAAGCAATTTTGTATTCTAAAATTTAAATGTTTAAAAATTTAAAAAGTATTTTACGACGAAAAAATGTTAAGAGATGACATTCATCTAAAAGGAAAAAAGGAAAATAATATATGCAAGTTACAAAATATATGAAAAATAAATTACTATGCATGCATGACTACCTACTACTAGGCAAAATAAATTACTATGCATGCATGACTACCTACTACTAGGCAAAATAAATTACTATGCATGCATGACTACCTACTACTAGGCAAAATAAATTACTATGCATGCATGACTACCTACTAGTAGGCAAAATAAATTACTATGCATGCATGACTACCTACTAGTAGGCAAAATAAATTACTATGCATGCATGACTACCTACTACTAGGCAAAATAAATTACTATGCATGCATGACTACCTACTAGTAGGCAAAATAAATTACTATGCATGCATGACTACCTACTAGTAGGCAAAATAAATTACTATGCATGCATGACTACCTACTACTAGGCAAAATAAATTACTATGCATGCATGACTACCTACTAGTAGGCAAAATAAATTACTATGCATGCATGACTACCTACTAGTAGGCAAAATAAATTACTATGCATGCATGACTACCTACTACTAGGCAAAATAAATTACTATGCATGCATGACTACCTACTAGTAGGCAAAATAAATTACTATGCATGCATGACTACCTACTACTAGGCAAAATAAATTACTATGCATGCATGACTACCTACTAGTAGGCAAAATAAATTACTATGCATGCATGACTACCTACTAGTAGACAAAATAAATTACTATGCATGCATGACTACCTACTAGTAGGCAAAATAAATTACTATGCATGCATGACTACCTACTACTAGGCAAAATAAATTACTATGCATGCATGACTACCTAGTACTAGGCAAAATAAATTACTATGCATGCATGACTACCTAGTACTAGGCAAAATAAATTACTATGCATGCATGACTACCTACTACTAGGCAAAATAAATTACTATGCATGCATGACTACCTACTAGTAGGCAAAATAAATTACTATGCATGCATGACTACCTAGTACTAGGCAAAATAAATTACTATGCATGCATGACTACCTACTACTAGGCAAAATAAATTACTATGCATGCATGACTACCTACTAGTAGGCAAAATAAATTACTATGCATGCATGACTACCTACTACTAGGCAAAATAAATTACTATGCATGCATGACTACCTAGTACTAGGCAAAATAAATTACTATGCATGCATGACTACCTAGTACTAGGCAAAATAAATTACTATGCATGCATGACTACCTACTACTAGGCAAAATAAATTACTATGCATGCATGACTACCTACTAGTAGGCAAAATAAATTACTATGCATGCATGACTACCTACTAGTAGGCAAAATAAATTACTATGCATGCATGACTACCTACTAGTAGGCAAAATAAATTACTATGCATGCATGACTACCTACTAGTAGGCAAAATAAATTACTATGCATGCATGACTACCTACTAGTAGGCAAAATAAATTACTATGCATGCATGACTACCTACTACTAGGCAAAATAAATTACTATGCATGCATGACTACCTAGTACTAGGCAAAATAAATTACTATGCATGCATGACTACCTACTACTAGGCAAAATAAATTACTATGCATGCATGACTACCTACTAGTAGGCAAAATAAATTACTATGCATGCATGACTACCTACTACTAGGCAAAATAAATTACTATGCATGCATGACTACCTAGTACTAGGCAAAATAAATTACTATGCATGCATGACTACCTACTAGTAGGCAAAATAAATTACTATGCATGCATGACTACCTACTAGTAGGCAAAATAAATTACTATGCATGCATGACTACCTACTAGTAGGCAAAATAAATTACTATGCATGCATGACTACCTACTACTAGGCAAAATAAATTACTATGCATGCATGACTACCTACTACTAGGCAAAATAAATTACTATGCATGCATGACTACCTAGTACTAGGCAAAATAAATTACTATGCATGCATGACTACCTACTACTAGGCAAAATAAATTACTATGCATGCATGACTACCTACTAGTAGGCAAAATAAATTACTATGCATGCATGACTACCTACTAGTAGGCAAAATAAATTACTATGCATGCATGACTACCTACTAGTAGGCAAAATAAATTACTATGCATGCATGACTACCTACTAGTAGGCAAAATAAATTACTATGCATGCATGACTACCTACTACTAGGCAAAATAAATTACTATGCATGCATGACTACCTACTACTAGGCAAAATAAATTACTATGCATGCATGACTACCTAGTACTAGGCAAAATAAATTACTATGCATGCATGACTACCTACTACTAGGCAAAATAAATTACTATGCATGCATGACTACCTACTAGTAGGCAAAATAAATTACTATGCATGCATGACTACCTACTAGTAGGCAAAATAAATTACTATGCATGCATGACTACCTACTAGTAGGCAAAATAAATTACTATGCATGCATGACTACCTACTAGTAGGCAAAATAAATTACTATGCATGCATGACTACCTACTACTAGGCAAAATAAATTACTATGCATGCATGACTACCTACTAGTAGGCAAAATAAATTACTATGCATGCATGACTACCTACTAGTAGGCAAAATAAATTACTATGCATGCATGACTACCTACTAGTAGGCAAAATAAATTACTATGCATGCATGACTACCTACTACTAGGCAAAATAAATTACTATGCATGCATGACTACCTACTAGTAGGCAAAATAAATTACTATGCATGCATGACTACCTACTACTAGGCAAAATAAATTACTATGCATGCATGACTACCTACTAGTAGGCAAAATAAATTACTATGCATGCATGACTACCTACTAGTAGGCAAAATAAATTACTATGCATGCATGACTACCTACTAGTAGGCAAAATAAATTACTATGCATGCATGACTACCTACTAGTAGGCAAAATAAATTACTATGCATGCATGACTACCTACTAGTAGGCAAAATAAATTACTATGCATGCATGACTACCTACTAGTAGGCAAAATAAATTACTATGCATGCATGACTACCTACTAGTAGGCAAAATAAATTACTATGCATGCATGACTACCTACTACTAGGCAAAATAAATTACTATGCATGCATGACTACCTACTAGTAGGCAAAATAAATTACTATGCATGCATGACTACCTACTAGTAGGCAAAATAAATTACTATGCATGCATGACTACCTACTAGTAGGCAAAATAAATTACTATGCATGCATGACTACCTACTACTAGGCAAAATAAATTACTATGCATGCATGACTACCTACTACTAGGCAAAATAAATTACTATGCATGCATGACTACCTACTAGTAGGCAAAATAAATTACTATGCATGCATGACTACCTACTAGTAGGCAAAATAAATTACTATGCATGCATGACTACCTACTACTAGGCAAAATAAATTACTATGCATGCATGACTACCTACTAGTAGGCAAAATAAATTACTATGCATGCATGACTACCTACTACTAGGCAAAATAAATTACTATGCATGCATGACTACCTACTACTAGGCAAAATAAATTACTATGCATGCATGACTACCTACTAGTAGGCAAAATAAATTACTATGCATGCATGACTACCTACTAGTAGGCAAAATAAATTACTATGCATGCATGACTACCTACTACTAGGCAAAATAAATTACTATGCATGCATGACTACCTACTAGTAGGCAAAATAAATTACTATGCATGCATGACTACCTACTAGTAGGCAAAATAAATTACTATGCATGCATGACTACCTACTACTAGGCAAAATAAATTACTATGCATGCATGACTACCTACTAGTAGGCAAAATAAATTACTATGCATGCATGACTACCTACTAGTAGGCAAAATAAATTACTATGCATGCATGACTACCTACTAGTAGGCAAAATAAATTACTATGCATGCATGACTACCTACTACTAGGCAAAATAAATTACTATGCATGCATGACTACCTACTAGTAGGCAAAATAAATTACTATGCATGCATGACTACCTACTAGTAGGCAAAATAAATTACTATGCATGCATGACTACCTACTACTAGGCAAAATAAATTACTATGCATGCATGACTACCTACTAGTAGGCAAAATAAATTACTATGCATGCATGACTACCTACTAGTAGGCAAAATAAATTACTATGCATGCATGACTACCTACTACTAGGCAAAATAAATTACTATGCATGCATGACTACCTACTACTAGGCAAAATAAATTACTATGCATGCATGACTACCTACTACTAGGCAAAATAAATTACTATGCATGCATGACTACCTACTAGTAGGCAAAATAAATTACTATGCATGCATGACTACCTACTACTAGGCAAAATAAATTACTATGCATGCATGACTACCTACTACTAGGCAAAATAAATTACTATGCATGCATGACTACCTACTACTAGGCAAAATAAATTACTATGCATGCATGACTACCTACTAGTAGGCAAAATAAATTACTATGCATGCATGACTACCTACTACTAGGCAAAATAAATTACTATGCATGCATGACTACCTACTACTAGGCAAAATAAATTACTATGCATGCATGACTACCTACTAGTAGGCAAAATAAATTACTATGCATGCATGACTACCTACTACTAGGCAAAATAAATTACTATGCATGCATGACTACCTACTACTAGGCAAAATAAATTACTATGCATGCATGACTACCTACTACTAGGCAAAATAAATTACTATGCATGCATGACTACCTACTACTAGGCAAAATAAATTACTATGCATGCATGACTACCTACTAGTAGGCAAAATAAATTACTATGCATGCATGACTACCTACTACTAGGCAAAATAAATTACTATGCATGCATGACTACCTACTACTAGGCAAAATAAATTACTATGCATGCATGACTACCTACTAGTAGGCAAAATAAATTACTATGCATGCATGACTACCTACTACTAGGCAAAATAAATTACTATGCATGCATGACTACCTACTACTAGGCAAAATAAATTACTATGCATGCATGACTACCTACTAGTAGGCAAAATAAATTACTATGCATGCATGACTACCTACTAGTAGGCAAAATAAATTACTATGCATGCATGACTACCTACTACTAGGCAAAATAAATTACTATGCATGCATGACTACCTACTACTAGGCAAAATAAATTACTATGCATGCATGACTACCTACTAGTAGGCAAAATAAATTACTATGCATGCATGACTACCTACTACTAGGCAAAATAAATTACTATGCATGCATGACTACCTACTACTAGGCAAAATAAATTACTATGCATGCATGTCTACCTACTAGTAGGCAAAATAAATTACTATGCATGCATGACTACCTACTACTAGGCAAAATAAATTACTATGCATGCATGACTACCTACTACTAGGCAAAATAAATTACTATGCATGTTCGCGGTATTTCAACTTTCCATAACGCGAGTTGAATATTTTTGTATTTTATTAAAATTGATTATTCCGATATTACTACTGGGTGCGGGACCATGGGTTTTGGGCACATTCAATAAACTGGGGGCGATTTATGGGCGAACTTTGGGGCAACTTACAGGGTACGGGAATAATTTCATAGTTATAAGGGCCAGGGGGGATGGAAAATGCAAGCAGTATTCAGGTTAGCCTGAGTACTATTAGGCCCTGGCCAACTTCCTGCTGCCTGTAGGGGTGGATTTGGTAATGCGCCAGGCCTAAAGGACAAGGACTGCCCTTAGCGGTCCCTGGCCAACAGCAGCCATTACGAGACTGAAAAGAACTCGGACCGCTGACTGCTTGTGTCAGGGATTTGCGACGGGCACCGACGGCCCCTTAGTAGCCAAGCCGTTCTGGTTCTCGATGATCGAACCCCGGGGTTCGTGAGGGGTGGAGCGGACACGCGAACAGGTGGCCAACTAACGACTGCCCCCTGACCTAAGCCGTACTGGTTCTCGATGACCGATCCCTTCGGGGTTCGTGAGGGGTGGGACGGACATGCGAAAGGGCTGGCCACAGGACAGGTTTGACAAGGACTGCCCTTAGCGGTCTCTGGTCAACGGCAGCTACTACGAGCCTGAAAAGAACTCGGAACGCTGACTGCTTGTACTGGGATTTGCGACGGGAACCGACGACAGACCCCTTAGCCAAGCCGTTCTGGTTCTCGATGATCGTTCCCTTCGGGGTTCGTGAGGGGTGGAGCGGACACGCGATGGGGTCGAAAGACAAAGGACTAGACTCGACTAGACTCTACTGGCCTACCGACTGTTCGGAGCAGTTTCTCGGCTGCCGAAGCGACTACGAGCCTGAAACGGACTCGGAAAGCCTAGGTGGTTGGGTTTCTGTGATGAACCGACGGACCCCTAGCCAAGCCGTTCTGGTTCTCGATGATCGAACCCTTCGGGGTTCGTGAGGGGTGGAACGGACACGCGAACGGGTCCACCGACACGACAGACTCCTAGCCAAGCCGTACTGGTTCTCGATGACCGAACCCTTCGGGGTTCGAGAGGGGTGGTACGGATACGCGACAGAGTCTACCGACTGGACCGACCCTTAGCCAAGCCGTGCTGGTTCTCGATGATCGTTCCCTTCGGGGTTCGTGAGGGGTGGAACGGACACGCGACAGGGTCGACCGACACCGACACTACGGCACTAAGACTGGGACTGAGGGAAAATCTGGGGAACATTAGGTAGGCTAAAATTCTGAGCGAACAGTGGGTTATTAAATAATATACCGTAGGGATTTATATTATCGTGTATAATTATTGTGAATATTTGGTGTATATTGATTTGGGGAAGCCCAAAATTATTCTTAATCAAGGTTCAACAGAGTTCAGTTACATTAAAGAGTATATCCAACTAATGCAGCTTTTTCTCGACCGCAAACTTGCATCTCAGAAAATATTCCCTCCCCACAATCAATATCCGGTGACTGGCCGGGGCTCGGTGGTCTGTTAAGTCACGTCTCCAGCATCGGCGTTTTTCCCCCTGGTGTAGGAATAACGGCAACAAAATTAAGAATAATTAATGCGGTTAATTTTGACACGGTGTCAAAATTAAGGATAATTACGGTCAACTTCAACTGGTGGAAGTTGAGAATCCTTCAATACTCTTCAAAAACTCTCTACGTGCTTGCCAGCACCCACTACGAGGAAACTCTGGTATTTGAGTTGAGACAAAGTCGTGGTTTAATTAATCAACAAACTCGATCTAACCAACTCGTAGTCGGCAGATCACATATTTGGAGAGTTGTTAACAGGGAATGGAAGTATCGATCACACCCATTGATATAATTCAAGTTGAGCCAGGAATCTGGCACGTCGAAGTTGAGGTACAAGGAACGAACGTTGGACGATTCAGGATTACTGTTCGGGTGGTCCAAGCTGAGTACAATACCTACGAGGAACTGTTTTACGACATCGCGTATCTAGCCATCGACGAGGCGTTACAATGACAACAAATAACGTATCCGATACCGACGAGATGGATCACCACACAGACTCGGAAACCGACGAGGTACCAAATGTCAAGAACATGACCCGTCGGTTAGGGGCCCTTAAAGGCGGAGTAACCCGAGCGTATCAACGGATGGAGAAACAACTCAAGGGAGTCAAAACCCCCCTCAATGAGGTACAAACTCAGCTTCAAAGTATCCGAAATATCCTACAGCGGTACGAAAGAATGATACAGGCGTACCAAGATCTCGTTCCCTCCACCGATCAGGAAAACTACCCCAAGTTGGAAGAACACGTTGTACATCTAGATGGGTTCCGCAAACAACACCGGAGGACCCTCAGCCTTGTGAGAGGCTATGAGGAACAGTACTACAAGAGGGCTGAAAGAACGGACGCGGAATCAGTACGATCCTCCAGCATCAGGACGGCAGTGCATCAAAAAAGAACGGGGTCCGCTAGAAATCAGCACTCCGGCGCTAGGAGCGAGAGATCCGGCTCAGCGCATAGCTCTCAAGGGGGTCAGCCACTCCGAGACCAACTGCGAGAACGGAAGGCATTAGCCCTCAAAGCTCGGATGGAAGATGAGTATATTCAACTGCAAGCCGAGCAAGATGTATTAGCCGCCGAAACACAAAAGCGAGAGGCCGAACAAGAGGTCGAACGACGGGTCGAACAACGCAGACAGGAGATCGAACAATGTGAACAAGAGGCCCAACGAGAGATCGAACAACGTGAACGAGAGGCCAAACGAGAGATCGAACAACATGAACGAGAGGCCAAACAAGAGATCGAACAACGTAAATGGGAAGCAGAAATGCGTAAACAACACGCCGAGGCCCAAGCGATTCTCACTCACAAAAAGAATGCAGATATTGCGAAACTCGCGGAATACGAAGCCGCACTTATAGAACGAGATATTCAACTCTACGAGGACTGGGAAAGGGATATAGATCAGGAATATGAACCAATCCCGGTACCGGAGTTAGAAAATTCATTTACACCAACAGCGGCGAAACTTCCGAAAC
>JAUCBJ010009021.1:0-29781 GCA_032718475.1 Nemertoderma westbladi | reverse complement strand
GCCAGTTCTAGTCGGCGCTTCTGTTTGGCTTGATATTGCATAAGCCCCCTTAGACGGGCATGCAAATCATCCCGCTCACGCTTTGCCTCTATCTCTCTCTCTCTGTCCTCTCGTAAACTTTGCTCGACCAACTCTGCCCCTCTCGCAACCCACTCAAGCCGTCTCGCCGGCTCGCTCTCTACTCTCATCTCCCGCTCTCTACGCTCCTCGACTCCCTCTCTATACTCCCTTGCCAACTCTCTTTCTCTCTCCAACCATTCCGGTCCCTCCCTCAGTCGCCTCTCTAACTCTTTCTGGTCTAGCGTCGCAACTCTCAATTTATACGCCAGATTTATCTCCAACACCCGTCTTACTTTTGCGGAGGATGTAGCAGACTTATCGGTTGCGACGGACTCCCGTCGCCCCTCCGTCCTACTAACTTTCCCCCGCTTTCCGGGTTCTCGCTGACCGACGAGACCGAATCCTCGGAGTTAACCTCGGATTCGCCCTCGTGCGGTCCCGCCCAACCCACTAACTTAACTCCCCTGGCATCAACTAAGTATGGCCCTATGTACACTACACCAGGCTCCATACCCCTACATTCCCACAGTTCAAACAGTTCGGTGGCGACCCCTCTCGCTCTTTCACCCGCCAACTCTCCTGTCCAAGCGGACTAGATAGTTAAAATGTTTATTCGACTCACCTAGCCGCTTCTCTAGCTTCACCTGATCTAGTTTTGCTCCCTCCTTAGCTTCCTTTATCTGCTTCTTCGTGGCGTTGTAAGCCCGTCGGAGCCGGTCGCTAACTCCGACGTCCTCGTCGCCGACAACCCCTCTTTCTCTCCGTGTCCGGCGTCGTACCGGCGGCCCCACCGTCGCCGTTCCGGTGGGCCGTCCGTCGCCCTCGGCCTGTGGCTGGCCGGCGACATCGGTACGTCGACCGCCGTCGTGCGTCGACTCGTCTCTCCCTTCTCTCGACTCGCTCCTCGTCGTCCTCTGTTGTAGACGGCCCCCCTCCGCTTGGGTTGCCGGATCGTCTGTAGTCGACGAATCCGGCCTCGTGGGTCGATACCGTCTCGCCGCGGCCTCGCGGATCGTTAGGTTGTCGTCCGGGGTCCGCGGCGGTGTCGTCTCTCCTTCTTGGCTCATCTTTCTATCTTTCGGTGGCTAGCAGTCACAGTTCTCTTCACTACAGCACTAGGCCAGCAGGCGATTTTAAGACTGTGACGGGATCGGAGGATCCCGACCAGTTTGGGTTTATGTACGCGTCCCCGCCGTGTGAGTGAAAAGAGTTGTTATAGTTCTTCCGATGTTGTTAATAGTTACTGAATAATATGGTATACAATGTCAGAATGTAGATATAATAGCAGATAGCACAACAGGTAATATGGGTGACGGCGGTGACGGTCTTAAAATGTCACCGTACTGCCATGACTGAGTGACTGAGTAAACTAGATAATATGAGAAACACCAACCGGTAATATACTGCTATGTTGGCCCTATTACTTAGCTGATGCCTCTCCTGTCCCCCCATTGGCTGATACCCTACTTCTCGCCTTCAGCTCTGCGGGGGTGTTTCCCCCCCCCCCCCCCCCCGCTGCTGTTACTTTCCTTCTCCCCGGAGGCTTAACCTCTGACCTCCATTGTGTGAGGCCCTTTGGGGTTTGTCGTCCCCGTTTATTGGGGGTGATACGAGGTTGGTTGTTAATCAACCTCGTACTCCCCAATATTGCTTAAAGGCGCTCTTTCCCACTTTATGGGGGTTGGTGACAACCTACCGCTCACACAGTAGGTGGAGTTATCATCACCCCATCATCATTATGATGATTTAAGGACATGCGTAGAACATAGTCAACAACAATTATGAACAAGAATGGTGCAAGTGTGTCTCCTTGGAGGACACCCCATAACACTTCAAATGGTTCTGTGTCACCGTCAACAGTAGACACAAATGTTGTCGAACCATCGTATACTGATCTGATTGCTGCAATAATTTCATCACAAATTCCATATAATGAAAATATGCTGAACATACGTGAGCGAGAGACTGAATCAAAGGCCTTGAAGAAGTCAACAAAGATAACAGCCAGATGCCTGTATTTCTTTTTTGATAACTCTTCAATTATCCTTCTAAGTGCCAAAATGGGCTCCATGGTCCCACGACCTTTACGGAACCCATTCTGATTTCCACGTAGCAGTCTCTCAATGGGATCCCTGATCCGATTTAATAGAATTCTATTGTATTATGGAATTATGGAATAGGTTAATTGAATTGGATATCTCTAGAATACCCAAGCAAATATTTGAGAGTGAATACAGTTCAAACACTGGCTGGTGTAGCAAAATTAAATCAATTTTTGATAAATTAAATCTATCAAATATTTATGACGGTAAAGTAACCTGTAACATAAATGTATGTAAATACCTGTAATATGTGGCTAACAGAAATTGATTTAAAGCCAAAACTTAGAACCTATGGAACCTTTAAATCATCATTTACAGTTTAGAACCCTACGTTAAAAGTAGCCTGAACAAGTCGATACGATCAACAATGGCGCAGCTCCGTTGCGGGATACTTCCACTAGCAATTGAGACTGGAAGGTTCTAGGGAAAGGCATTGAATGACAGGGTCTGTCGGCAATGTAACACTCAGAACATCGAGTCCGAGGTTCACTTTCTTTTTGAGTGTCCAGCCCTTCAAAGAGGAGAATTGTTGAACGGAACCGATCTCTCGTGTGATCGTCTTGTAAGGCTCATGGAAAATAATCAATTAAAACTAGCTAAAGCAACTAGGGATTTATGGATACAGAGACAGGATTTACTAAATAAGTAAATAAAATAGAATAATACAATAAAATTAGACATAAAAAAAAATAATAATAATAAAATAAAAAATTAGAATTCTCAGATAATAATTTTGTATTATATATTTTTGGTAGGGCCTTTAGGGCGCAGTGCATTATTTTTTTTTTTTATATTTAGTTAGTGTTTGTTTAGGTAGTGTTTATGCGGTATATTCAGGTGCTGCTTGTTTCGGTGCGGTTTGTTGTTTTTGCTGTTAGTTATCCATTGTGATTTGTGTCAATTTGTCTGATAAGTCGCATAGCGGCTGGGGGCGAAAGCCCCAGACATTAAAGATTTACTTATCTTACTTATCTTACTTATGTATAGCTTTGCAGCAATCGAGATCAATGAGATTCCCCGAAAATAACCATAGAGTGATAGGTTGCCCTTCTTGGGAACTGGCACCAACTTATTTGTTTTCATTTCTTGTGGGACTCTTGTTGTACGGTACATGTCTACTATGATGGGATAGATGCCGCATCAGATGCAAGAGCCTCATACCTATTGCTCAGCTGTAGTGTGAAGCTGGATCTCTGTAAAGGCTTTTGCGGATCTAGCTAGTCATTTTTCCCGCAAAGTACTCTGTAGGTGTTTTAGCGGACATAAAAAGCCGTTTTCTTACTGTGTAGGTGTTTTAGTGGACATAAAAAGCAATTTTTCTGTATGTGTACTTTAGCGGACATAACTAGCGATTTTATGCCGCAATACGCCAAAATACTCTTGATACAGTGTAGTTCAGATGACGACATCTATCAGCTGATATGTCCACGTATAGCTTTTCTTTGTTCTTTGTTCGGCTCGACCAATCAGAGCGATTTTCATTTTATTTGCACAGAAGCCTCCGGGAAATCGCGCAATGCATTATGGTCTTTGTTTACCTTTTTTCCTGAGCCCAGAACATCGGCTGTGGAATTATTCTGTGTTTCAGACTTTAGCCAAACATTAGAACGGCTTTGATCATAGAAACGTATAACTGTTATTCTATCTAACGAACTGATCACAAACCTGATCACATACAAACACCGCATTATTTTACTGCTATTTACTGTCGGTTATTAATTGTATCAGTTGATGGAATATTGTTATATTTGGAGAATATCGATAAATAATCAGAAAACCCCAATCTTCTTGATATACTGAAGGTTAGAGAGACCGGTTACATATAGCAATTGCGACTTACATTATAGTGGTTTTGGAGTGAATTGAATGCTATTTCATAGACCCTACATGTGTCAGTTGCTGTTCTCCTTATATATGATTAAAATTAGTGAAGGTCGGCAGATCAGTGTGCAGCAGTGTGCGGTAGTGTGCATGAGTGTGATAGATAACAAAGCATTTCCTAAAGAATGCGCTTTATACGTAAATCATTAGCCATCCCGTTGTGTTTAGTGTAAGTCATAACTCTGTTTACATACTTAGAGCGCCACGTCCTAAAGGAACTGTTAATATTTCCCGAAAGTGAATAATATTTGTCAGAGATTATATATTAACGATCAATCGAATAGTACAGTAGGCCTACACCGCAATAAGGTCAGAGCATCCGAATCCAGTCTCCCTTAACCGTGGGTGAATGATCGCGCATAGGCTGGCTTCGGCTAATGTAACTTTATGTGTATCAAATACTTGTTATAGGCTAAAGTCGATTTATAACCTAGAAGACACCTAAATTTGGCAGGTTAAACTGCTAAAGGTCTAAAAGCGCGAACAATAACAGTTATAGCTTCTTTATTGCAACGTAGGCAATAAAGCGAAAAGTACCGGTCGACCGGTAACCAGTAGGCCTGACTACCTAACCACCCGAACCGGTACTTACAGCAGTACAGGTACATCAGTATTATTCGATTTTGATAATTATATACCGGTAGGTCTTGATATTTAATCAGGGACGGCCGCCCTGGTTTTTTATTGGGATTTTACTTATTTCTGTCAGTTTTATTTATTTGTAAGTTAATATTGAGCAGAAGGCGTGTAAGCCCGCTCAAATTGTACAAATAATTTGTAGGCTGGATTGTTGTCTGGCTGTTGTCAGGTCTGAAGAGATTGCAGTGTGTGTAGAGTGTATGTCCGATAAAGTACTAGTTAGGAACGTGGGGGCATCCAGTGCTGTAAGGTAAATCCCCCCCCCCCCCCGAAAGAATAAGTCGTACTACTCGGTTAGAACGCATACTAACTAACCATTTCGGAGTCTGCATATACTGTAGTTTATTTAGGCTTGATAGTAGTCTGCCAGCATTTGGTTTGTATTTTGTTTGTGTAGTCTGTACGGGTAGCGTAATATTTATTATTCAGAGTTTATGCGATTATTCGCAACATTCATACCCCCAAGTTTATTCCTACAGTAATTGTGCTTGTTATACATACCGTTATAGTTAAATTAACCCCGGTACTACATCAGGGCTGTTTGGCGTAGGTAAAGACTGGTGATTTTATGCTCTGGTCACTCCGGCAGATACCGTGGTTCTTTTAGCTGTACAAGTATTTTTAACTGCTGGTTATTTGTTGTATAAGTACTTGTACCTAATTTAGGGTTTAGTGTACAGTGCTTTCCGAAGGTAATTAGTGTGTAGGCAGTATATTTGTGTTGTAAAGTGGTTAATAGGCACGTTAGCTATAGTAGGCTGCGGTAATTAACTTCTAGGTAGGAACACTCTGTGTACATAATGTAGTACTTATAGCGCTACGGCTATAAGTCGTCAGACAGTGGTATTTTTCCTATCTAGACAACGCAATATATTTACTACTGCTTTATTATTTTCAAATACCGAAGTATCCTGTCCATTTGTAATAACCAGAAATTCTAACCCCTTGTTAGGCTGGTTTGTAGATTTCTTGTAAAATTAACCCTAAAAAATTCGTACGTGTAATTTTTGTGTTTATTTAGAGATTGTAATCTCACCCCGCAATTGTACATAATTTGTAGTAATAAGTAACTTAGGCAAGTAGAATTATTTGTTTTAGTGTCCAACAAGTAGCACTCCACTGAGAGCGTACAGCTTCTGTGTAGTGACTCCTTCCCAGAAATAATAACATTTATTTCAAATATTGTAACAAAACCCATTAAACGGGTATATATATTATAAATCAACTCAAACCGATTTATAAAATAGTAGGCCTGTCATACAACAATTAGGTCTTAATATCAGTTGGACTACTGCTTAAATAACGGTAATAAAGTAAAGTAAAGTAACCAAGTAACCCCTAAAATTCAGAAATTCAATTATTCTAAAATAATTGACATACCGGTATTTACAATAGGCTTATTATATTTATTTCTATAAATTTGAGCTGAAATTATATACCGGTATTCTGTAATTAATTCTAGTTTATAATTATACTTATATACTATAAGTGTAAGTTGTATACCGGTATTCACGATAGGCTTATTATATATTTTTATATATTTGTGCTGAAATTATATACCGGTATTCTGTGACAAACCTAGTCTGTAATAATACTTATATATATCTATAAGTGTATACCGGTATTCTAATATATTGTATATATATCACGTTACACTGAGTAACGATATCGGTAATTAATTACTAGGCTAACAGTTGATACTGAATTACTAGACTTGCTTTAACTGTAATATAGCAGTAGGCATTCAACTGTACAAACAAACATGTCTGACACAAAGCAAAACCTGTCAGACAGTCTCCTAGATACAACCATCTGTGACCCAGATAGGAGTGCTGAACGTTTGAGACCGAAGTTCAACTCACCTCCTACTGTAAGAAAGATCATCCCTCCAGTAGTAGTATCAGACCCTAGGCTAGTCCAACACCGTAGGTCTATCATAGGCACTCGGGCTCAAGTCAAGCGGGATCAAGAAGCAGCTGTCAAACAGCAGCAACACCCTAGCCGAGAACTTATTTCTCAGCGGCCCGATAGCTCCAGTAGTTCAGATGCTGTAGAGTTGACACCCGAGCGCGGAGCAAAGATGGCAGATGCGGTTTATTCGGATCCCCTTCTCATTCTTCCTGCAGCCGTACTCACTAGGGTATTGATTGCGGTGGAGGAACACCAAATTGATTGGGCGAGAAGTAAGCGATCGACCAAGGACAGTTATGCGGGATACACAAGGGAGGAACTGAAGTCTATTGTCGAGTCGCAATGGAACTTCCCCGGACCCGGACTCCCGTTTGACTTATCGGAAGCTGCCTGGGAAGACATACACAGGATGGGAGTGACAAAAGACACTAGTGATCCAGCTGTGTGGAAGAGGTCGGCAGCAGGATATGTACAGGGATTCTTCAGCTCTTTGGAGCGATTAGAGGAACAACTGTTTCGACAACCCCAAGGACCTCAAGAGCAGGGAGAGCTGCTTTATCAAGTTAGAGAAAGAATTCTAAGAATCAGACTAATCCTATCGGCCTATGAGGAAGCTTCGAAAAGAAGACAAGACACGTCGTTGCAAGTTGCCGTAAAGGCTTGGTTCCAGCGGGTGGGTCTCAAGGTTCAAGGAACGGCCCAGTGGAAATCTCAGCTGGCTGAGCGCTCAACCCATGGAGAATCAACATACGCCACCTTTTCTCAAGTGGAAAGCGAAGCGACAGCAGAGAAACCGCAGAAGAAGGACGCTATTGACATCTATCTGTCAGACTATCAACCTATTTCTAGGTGACGAAGAGTTGAGGAGAAGGCTGGCTGGACTTCGCCCTAATAGTGAAGGAGCCAAGTTTGTGCTGGACGCAATAGATGCGGAAATGTTAGCTGCAAACCAAGCTAAATTTGATGAAAGCAGCCGCATCGCTAGGGTCCAAGAAGAACAAGTAAAGAAAAGTATAGAAGACAGAAAGACAGCAGCAGCGGCAGTGGCAGCGGCAGAAGCGGAAAGAAAAGCGGCAGAAGCGGAAAGAAAAGCGGCAGAAGTGGAAAGAAAAGCGGTAGAGGCAGCGGCAGAAGCGGAAAGAAAAGCGGCAGAAGTGGAAAGAAAAGCGGTAGAGGCAGCGGCAGAAGCGGAAAGAAAAGCGGCAGAAGTGGAAAGAAAAGCGGCAGAGGCAGCGGCAGAAGTGGAAAGAAAAGCGGCAGAAGCGGAAAGAAAAGCGGCAGAAGCGGAAAGAAAGATAGCAGTGGCAGAAGCAGAACGGAGAGCATCTGAAGAGACCACCCAACTAGAGTTGGAAAATCTGCAAGAGAAGCAAGACTACATAGATAAACAGAGAACAGCTACTCAGTGGCAGATGATAAGTCGATCCACCCCCAAGCGACAGGGCTTTACATCATCGGATGAAGGCGATACCACCGACCCTGAAGGCGGAGGAAATAGATCTCGTTCCAACAGACGTAGAAGAATGCCTCACCGTCAGAAATTGCCTGATTTGCCCCCAGCTGTGAGAAGGCAACTAGCTAGCACAGACTTAGGTAGTACAGAACCCACAGACCAAATTATTAAAGTAGAAAGACTCCCTACTATAGTAGATGAGCCTGAAATAATTAGGCCTGTTCTCGAAGCCACCCCTTTGGTGATAGAGACACCTGTACTCCCAGAACCTACCTCTAAATTCCCTTTGCACAGCACTAAACTACCTGTGCCCAGCAGAACTGCCCCTGAGACAGTTCCTGTCCTGGACTCCGAGCGAAATATCAATGATTTGTCGCCCGTTGTCCCTCGTCTACCCGCTACTATGTTGGCGGCTCCCGCTTCGGCGGTAGAGTGGGTGGATGAGGGACGGCGGGAGGTGGGTCTCCTGCTCGGGCAGCTGAGGGAACACCGTTTGTGTTCCTCTCAGCAGGTCCGGGAGATGGAAGGGACTGTTCAGCAGTTAAAGGGAACAGTCAGAGAGGGTAGGTTAGAGTTGCAAGAAGTGCAGCAGAGTATCGCGTTAGAACGCGATAAATTGGTAAATATACAAAAGGGTATACCACCACCCCCTGTAACAATATGTCAACCTGTTAGGTCTGAAGTATTTCATGCGCAAGGTGTGGAGCCTACACGCATCTATACTGCTAGTGAAGTAGAAACTCCTATAGTAAACCCTATTAAGGGTAATTATAAACCTGTTGACAATGATGTTCCATATAGACTTGATAATAATCCGAGAAATTTATATACCGATAACTCGATATTAAATAATACGATGGCCCAAGAAAGTTTTACGCGTCAAATGGCTAGAACCGAAGCCCGTCAAGCGGTAAAGGTGGGAGAGATAGTCAAGTTCAATGGAGATGAGATGAAATGGTTACCTTTTAATGAATATTACAAAGATAACATACAGAACTCCATGCTATCTAATGGAGAGAAACTTAGATTCCTCATCGAGTGCTTGGAAGGATCTCCCAAGTTAATGGCGTTAAAGTTTATTGGACATCCAGATGGATTAAGACAAGTTTGGAATACACTAAACATCAGGTATGGTAATAGGAATAACATAGCTAGGTATTTGTATGCAAAATTGGTAGCGCCCCGAAAGTTCATTAGCAGCGGGATTATAGAGTTTTCCGATGAGATTCAGGAGATATGTAGACAATTAGATTGGCTAGGTAAGTCTCATGAATATCAGAGTTCTATGGTTATTGGAGCCATGGCCTCTACTTTACCAAAGGGTGGAGTAGGTACACGCTGGGACAAGAAAGTCTTATATATGATGGAACAACAACGAAGAGACCCTACCATGGCTGATCTCATGTCATTCTTAGATGGAGAGGTAAAATTACAGCTCCTAAAGCAGTCCAGAGAGAAGACACCGGAAAATAAGGTAAGTGAGAAACCCGTTTCTAGGAGAAAGGTAACACCAGTGTGTTATACAGACGACGGCGAAAGCCAGGCTTCTCAAGAAGAGGACAGCGGGAAAGACACTGAAAGATCTTACTATGTCAACAAAGCGCCTAAAGACGTAAGTAAATTTAAGTCTCGAACCAATGACAGGAGAGAACAGGTAACAAAAACTCCTCCTACGTCTCCTAATAGAGTTCACGGAAGAAAGCCCGAGGAAAGAACGAGAGTGCACAACGTTACCCAAGGTAAGGTGAGTAACATCAAACCAAAATGTGCGCTGTGCGACGGGCCCCACCGTTTAAGTGTGTGTGATGAATTTCTAAAGAAATCACTAAAAGATAGACGTGAAGTCATGTGGGATAAGCGGTTGTGTTATAATTGCCTCAGACAAGGACACCAACGGCGAACCTGTTACTCCGACGCAAGGTGTGCAAAGTGCGGCGCGAAACATCATATCTTGTTGCACACTGAATTCGAAAGAAACAGCCCGAGTCAGGTAAGTGAGTCCGAACTACATGTCCAATTCAGTGATGTGAACGACACTGACCAAAGTTCTGAGATGGAAGGATTCTATACGGATGAATTCTCCGACGAAAACGAATCCTGTTACCTAATAAATACCGCAGTGTATCGAGCACTTACGTATGAGAAAGGAAACCGACAGTGAGCTCCCCCTAACTATTCCTGACCGACAACCATCTTGGAAAGCGCCAACTTCCAACGTAGGAATCCGAGAATTTCCCGTAGTGCAGTTGAGAGTCCACGGGCTAAAAAGAGCTATATAGTGAACGCCCTCCTTGACTCCGGCAGCACAGGAACATTCATCGACAAAGAACTAGCCGAAGACATCTTTGCTGGACAACCCAAGTTCCGAACTAAGTTGAACCTTTCAGGAATTATGCAGGTTTGGAAATCTACAGTAGCTACAGACTACTATGTAGGCGCGTTGTCCACCCCCCAGGATGAACTAGGAGAACACAGTATAAGGTTAGTAAAAATGGTGGCGATAAAGAACTTCGCTACCAGCCAAGTGGAACCTTATAACTGGGATGAAGACGATTTCACCCAGCAGCATGAGATACCTAGATTCAACACCGACTACCCAGGGGTACAGATACTCATCGGCCAAAATGCGCATGAGGCGCTTGAGACATTAGAGAAACGGCCTGCTCGACCGCAACCATTGCAAACCTATGCGGGAAGAACAAGAGTAGGTTGGTACCTCACTGGACCTTCCCGTAGGACACTCCTAGAAAGGCTACCCAAAGATCAGGTCCATCAGGAGAGTGAATGGGAAGAAGACATCAGTGAGGGAGAGACGACCACAACTGAGGGAACACCATACTCCTCAGATAATGACGATATTAACTCTAATGTAGATCAATGGAGACATTGCCCTGAGACGATTAATCTAGCCGACATCGCTTCCAGAGGAGCAACTCCTCAAGAACTGACAGATACTCCAGACTGGTTAGGTGGACCCGACTTCCTAAGTAAAGAAGATGAATGGCCTCCCCATCTTACCACGTCTGAGATTAGACAAGCCAAGGGAGCGGAGAAAGTCAAACCTAAAACCCGGACGAGTAAATCAAGGTTATTTAAACCCGTGCTAGATCTGTCTGTACTACACATTTCCAGGGACGACGCTGTGGATCTAAACTCCCCCACCGCGAACCGATCTGTTGTGGAGATCAGAGAGAGAGACTGGAGATCTGGAACACCAGACGTCTCGCAGGGACTCTCACCTCTCCTGCCGGGAGCGATGGACCACTATAGATCCTGGAATCGGCTTTGTAAGGCCGTCGTGTATTTGAAGCGATGTTTCTATCGTCACTATTCCAGGACGAAGAGGAAACCTGGAATTGTATTCGAAACACAACAACTCAATCGCCCAGTTGGTCGTTTATGTTTACTGGAAAGAGACCGAGAACTGTCCGGAAACTATGGAAGGCAAGATACTCTTCCCACGACCACCTCCCTAATCCAACAAACATCTAGGGACTCCCCAACGTAACAGCGTCTGGAGTGGGTGTGTGACTATATTATTTTATATTTGTTCTTATTATTTTATATTTATGTATGTATTATTATGTAATTTTATTATAATCGTTTTCTTTAATTTTATTTAGTAGAATGTTATTTTAGCGATTATCTAGTAGATTAGTGCAATATATATTAGTCTTATTACTTAATTACTTATATATTATATATTTAGTGCGACAGCGAGAAATAATTATTTTTCTCTTTCCTTACTGTCCGTATCATATTATAAATACGTGACTACAGTAAGATGAAATGTCCGTACTTATTAAAGTACAATAAAGCTCCTACTATATTCAAGTATTATTGGTAAGTAGAGTATTAGGAATGCAAAGTTCAGATCCTCGTGTCTCAGCTAAACCAAGCTCTGGGTAGACCTTGGAAACGACTTGCCTCTTCTCACTGACATTGCTTCTTGCGATATTGCTCTCATACCGTATATTAAATAATACATATAGTAGCGTGATGTAAAACGCAAAATAAATCTGTTAAACCCTTTGACCATCTGTAATTCTAGTCGATTAAGATATCGCGGCACCCACCGATATACTTAAAAGACAAAATTCTAGAATCAATGGTTAACGTCCCCAGACATGTTCTGGAATAAACCGGTGCCCATCCTAAATATTAACTATTAATATTTATAAAATCTGTCAAACAAATACAATAGAGTAACTACTTATAAGTTAACTCTAGAAAATCTATAAATTAAAATCTGTCAAAATTTAGATCCTTTAAAATTCTAGTCAATTAAGATATCGTAGCACTTACCGATACTCTTAAAAGGACAAATTTCCTAGAATCAAGGATCCCAGTCCCCAGACATGCTCTGGAATAAAATTGTGTCTATTTTAATATTAAATAATAAAATTTACGGGAATAAATTTAAATTCATTTCTTTTAATGAATTTGATAAATTGTCATTCTTATACAATTTATAACATTCCCAAAAATTCCATTAATTAATAGATCATGGGAGCGGAGATTCACCCTATTAAGTATATTAGTGTGCGAGAATCTCCAGTATATAGTCAATAGCCGATAAAATTCATAAAATCATGTATAAAGAGGAATATTGACAATTAAAGAATTACTATTAAATAGC
This sequence comes from Nemertoderma westbladi, assembly GCA_032718475.1. Classification (NCBI taxonomy): domain Eukaryota; kingdom Metazoa; phylum Xenacoelomorpha; order Nemertodermatida; family Nemertodermatidae; genus Nemertoderma; species Nemertoderma westbladi. The sequence goes on along the minus strand of JAUCBJ010009021.1, from coordinate 17,096 downwards.
ATCCCAGATCTGTATGCATGAGAATTGCCCTAATTCTACTGCTAGCTTTCCATAATGTCACCATGGCAACAACCACGCTAGAATTAGAAGTGAGTTAAAAGAACAATAAAGGCTTGCCCCATTGAATAGCATAAGGAATAAATAGCACACTGCTAGTATCCAAGGATACCCAATAATAACGTGGCATTCTGGAAGGCACTTGACTAACGGACAAATGGCCCGAATGTGTGCGATTTGTGACAGTTGTGTGGAATTTGTGTGTTTATAGGTGAATGTTACTACTAAAGTGTGTTTACAGTAGCGAGTCGCAATTGTGAAAGTAGCCCTAACTCTGCAGTAATAACCTGAAGTAAATCTTAGCCCTTGGGACGGACAGTGGAGTGACTCGCGCTGGTTGTTGTGGTCGTTGTGCAGCTACTATGTTGGCGATAGGCACATCGGCGAAAGTACATCGGCGCTGAGGATCTTGGGCTGTCCGGGGGCCGTGAGGGGTAGGCAACGATGCCCGCTAGCCTAATTATAAACTCATTATAATATTGATAAACGCATATAGCAGATATGACTGAGTTGATAGAAGATGATCTTGGTATCAGGGAGCGATATACTCTACCGTTGCAAGCATTTGTTGATAGCTTAATGCGCGGCGACGCTGGTCCAACTACTACGGAGGACTATGGTCGTTATATCGAACTGCCAATGTCCCAGGAGCAACTCACTCGTGAATTGGATTATCGAAAATTCACTGCATCGTAATGGTACGCATATGGACTTCTTAATTACTGGTCATCCTATCGATTTGCACGATACGGACGATGTCGACACCGAAAGGGAAATGGCCCTAATTAAATAGCCTACCCAGCGGAGTCGGAACGATAAACTGAAAATCGAATGCGAAAATCCTTTTCGAAATCGACTCAAAAGAGAAGACGTTAAAGAACCTGATAAACGCGGTAACTCCAACGTATATTTGGAATTCTTGAGAGAAACATTGTAAAACCGAATAAATATCACCCGCGTTTCCCCTACAAGATGTGCGTCTTTGGTATTATTACGATGAATGCCCAAGACCCAACCAACAAACGGAAAGACATAAACATCCACGGAGACGTTGCTTTAAACACGGTTTTACTCGCTATATTTACGGGAGTTTCGAGCGAAACTTGTTCGATGTATCACCTACGCTCGCTCGATTCAAACGATCCTTAAATAAACCTATGATCAGAGTTCCGGAATACTTGGTCAGACCTCCTCACTCCCTAGTGAGAACTCAGACTCTTGATCCTAATAGTATCACGGATCCTCCCGAACTGTACTCACTGTTCAAAGATCTAGTGTTACCCGAACAGTTAGTCGGTGGCACTCTGGTTGTGGGCTCCCTAGATATTCGCCCATCTTACCTAGCCGGATTGGGACACGGACATCTAATATCGCCATTCAACCATATCATTGTCCCGGTTTAACCCGATACAACCTGTCACTGAGGAGGAGGAGAGAGTTGTACGAAACGCGTTGGACACTATTCGTCAAAAGATCGGAAAAGGAACCTACAATTGTTTAGAGAAACGTAAATTGTAGCAGCAAGTCCAAGCGGTAAACGAATTAGCTTTATCTCAGTTCGATCAGGAAATCCAGAATCTCTCAGAAGATATCGAACTTGGACGACTCTACTTTCTGCAAGAGTTTTGGACGAATGCTTTCAACGACAAGCAGAGGAAAATCAGCTCGAGGAGAAGCATGTCGATCCCGATAGAGCCCGAAAACGCGAGTTGAAAAGAATCATCAAACCGAGAAAATTATCACTACTCACGGTCCACCTACCGCTATCGTTTAGATGACTCGTCAGGGACCAGTAGGAGCTGCTGTCCTAAAACGCACTCTAAAGGCTGTTAGACCTTTTGATCGCTCCACTGAGGTTGATATCGATCAACCAGGTACCTCGACCGGCGGATACACCTACCGTAATCCTAAACCTTCCGATGCAATTGTATTGCACCCTTCATCCAGTAGTTATAGCCCTCCTAGTAAAGTGGCTCGCCCCAAAGAGAAAAGGACTCTTGCTAGCCTCAAAAAACTGCGTAAACGCCGTCCGCGCAAGAAAGACTAACTGTTTAGAGTATTTTTATATTTTAGAAACTGTGATTTTTATATTTTATAGAATTAAATCCCATTTTCTGGGAGCGGTGTAAAAGCTTTTGCGGATCTAGCTAGTCATTTTCCCCACAAAGTACTCTGTAGGTGTTTTAGCGGACATAAAAAGCCGTTTTCTTACTGTGCAGGTGTTTTAGTGGACATAAAAAGCCATTTCTTCTGTATGTGTACTTTAGCGGACATAACTAGCGATTTTATGCCGCAATGCACCAAAATACTCTTGATACAGTGTAGTTCAGATGACGACATCTATCAGCTGATATGTCCACGTAGAGCTTTTCTTTGTTCTTTGTTCGGCTCGACCAATCTGAGCGATTTTCATTTTATTTGCACAGAAGCCTCCAGGAAATCGCGCAATGCATTATGGTCTTTGTTTACCTTTTTTCCTGATGCCAGAACATCGGCTGTGGAATTATTCTGTGTTTCAGACTTTAGCCAAACATTAGAACGGCTTTGATCATAGAAACGTATAACTGTTATTCTATCTAACGAACTTATCACAAACCTGATCACATACAAACACCGCATTATTTTACTGCTATTTACTGTCGGTTATTAATTGTATCAGTTGATGGAATATTGTTATATCGATATCGATGAATAATCATAAAACCCCAATCTTCTTGATATACTGAAGGTTAGAGAGACCGGTTACATATAGCAATTGCGACTTACATTATAGTGGTTTTGGAGTGAATTGAATGCTATTTCATAGGCCCTACATGTGTCAGTTGCTGTTCTCCTTATATATGATTAAAATTAGTGAAGGTCGGCAGATCAGTGTGCAGCAGTGTGCGGTAGTGTGCATGAATGTGATAGATAACAAAGCATTTCCTAAAGAATGCGCTTTATACGTGAATCATTAGCCATCCCGTTGTGTTTAGTGTAAGTCATAACTCTGTTTACATACTTAGAGCGCCACGTCCTAAAGGAACTGTTAATATTTCCCGAAAGTGAATAATATTTGTCAGAGATTATATATTAACGATCAATCGAATAGTACAGTAGGCCGACACCGCAATAAGGTCAGAGCATCCGAATCCAGTCTCCCATAACCGTGGGTGAATGATCGCGCATAGGCTGGCTTCGGCTAATGTAACTTTATGTGTATCAAATACTTGTTATAGGCTAAAGTCGATTTATAACCTAGAAGACACCTAAATTTGGCAGGGTAAACTGCTAAAGGTCTAAAAGCGCGAACAATCTCACACTTGGCTGTTGCAACAGGAGGGCCAGTCATGCCGCGGCAAGGTAGATTTCGTTGTTCTGCTAGCACGCAGACTAAGTCTTACCTTGGCCACAATAAGGCGGTGATCACTGGAGAAGGGTCGTAGTGTAAATGCATTACAGTCTTGTATAGAGCTCCTGTATTTCCTACGAAACAGGATATGGTCTATCTGGGACTTGTGACCACTGTGTCCACTATGAGTCCATAGCTTTCCAGTTCGCTTCTTGAAACAAAAAATCAGATATTTTCGTAAAAATTTGTAGATTTTAGAGGATTTTAGATTACAGTAGCTGTGAGTTGTAACTTACAAACAATAACATAAAGAGCAAATATCGGATGTTTAAATAAAATAAAATATGATATGCTACCCACCCACCCAACTTAACAAAAATAAAATTTAAATTGTTTCAAATGCTTCACCTTGGGGAGTGGTGGCAGCCGCTCCCCAAGGAGCGGCCCAGGAGGCTCCCCAAGGAGGCTGCCACCTTGTTAAGTTAACCTTGTAATTAAGTTAAATTGTTTTAGGCAGCAATTATTCGTCCTTCTCTTTAATAAATAATAAAAGTGGTTCATGATTAAACATTCATTTTACAGTTTTATACATTGTGCTTCGATGTATATATCTTATTATATAAAAGTACAATAATATTTCATGCAATTATTACTAAGAAATTCGATCTATTAATAATTGCTTAATTCTAGAACAAAATCTACCTGCAAATAGTGAAGAATTTGTTTTGGAATTTCGAAACCATGCTGGTCCGATGCGCGATATCGAGTTTAGTTAATAAATTGAAAACTACATCAATTTATATGCAACCAGTAATAAGAAATCGCGATAAATGTAAATAATTACATATTATTCTAGAAAACAATTTCTCAAAAAGTATGACGTCTTAGCATTGGTGACTCGAAAATAGCCTAGTGCGATTCAGGACATTGCGTTTAGTATAAAAATCGAAAACCCCATCAAATTTCGTAAACGCGTTAATAAAATATGGCAACTTTTTTGAAATTGATAAAATTCTAGAAATGGAAAAAATTAGTTTTTGAACGGCGATGTTTGGGGTTTTGAAACATGGACAGTCGGAAAGAGGACATCGAATTAAGTTGAAAAATGAAAACCCCATCGAATTTGGACCAACCGTTCCGGAGTTATAGCGGATTGAAAAAAAATACCCACCATCGGGAACTTTGGATTCACTAAAGCAGACCGTCCTAAGGCAGGCAACGGTAGAGTATCGTTCAGCATCGTAGATTACCGTTTAGAATGGGGGGTCAAACTATGCCTCCCTTACATAACATTGGAAAAATTTTCAAGTAAGAGCGTATATAAGTTGGTGAAATTTTATCGCATTCGGTTTGTTGTTTTGTTAAAAGTTTTGAAATGTTTTTTGGTAATGCAATGTTTGGCATGATGTTTCTTTTGGTTATAGCTTTTGAACTGCTGGTTGAAATGAAATTTTGTAAAATTCAAACTAACGTAATTTTTCACGCTCTACGAAACACGCCTATTTTCACATTCATACGACTTTTCAAAAAAAAAAGTTACGCGGCCAAAAACAACGGCGCATTTCGGCCTTCTTATATTACTATATTTCACATTTATTCATCAACATTGACGTCATCTGGGATCGAACAGCTAAGTCGTAGGTTGAATGCCAGCTTGCTAACCACTCTTCTATTCCGCTTCGTGAATGCATTATTTTTTAGATGTAGTCATTTAAATTCGTAAATAAATTATTAAATTGCCAAAATTATTTAATTTGAATTTATTTGAAAATATGTAGTATTGTGAAACGGTGGGCACATTTCGTACACTGCGTAACAAAGAAACTTTCACTTTCAAACGGCCTTTGAAAAAATAAATCTTATCCACATCTTTTCAAACCATTGCGAAATTTTAAGACTTTAAAAATGCGGTTTATCATTGTTCCTATGGGGCCATTCAACTAATGATAATCTATGTACTGTACTAGGTAGACGCAATGTATTTTAGTTGACATACCAGATGGTGTGAAAGTTGTTTCCATTCAACTAATGCTGGGCTATGCGGTAGGTAGGAACAATGGAATTTAGTTGCCATACCAGATGGTGTGATTATTGTTCTATGGCTTACTCTGTCTATGACAGACATACTTTGCTTGTCCTGTGCAAATAATACGACCTACTCTCACTCGAGGGTAGCACGAACGTAGTTGCAATCGCACAGCAACATAGGTTGCGATTGCAGCAAGAAAGGGTAGCAATATCATACCCAGAGGGAGCGGCCTGGAAAGCCGACTCCAAGAAGAGAACTCCACCCCACACCCGATAGTAGATCGGGTTCCAGCGGAATTGAAGCGCACTTGTAGTTGATGCTATCTTCTCACCGGGAAGATAGCATGGGGGGGGAGTGTAAACGGATTCAATTCCGCCTCATTACCCACCAGAAAATGGGATGGTGGCATTTTCAGCAATATGTTGAAGATACGAGATTAGCAATATTAATCTCGTATCACAACCGACATTTGGGGGGGGGGGGGCAACACAAGCCCCGAAGCCACACACAAAGGAAGGTTAGAGGTCAAACCACCTCGGAGGGGACACAGCTAGTAGAGGCTAGCAGCAAAGGGGAAACACTCCCAGAGAGTGAAAGGGCGACAAGTAGGGTATTAGCCAATAAGGACAAAGGAGAGCATCCATTAGGTAGCAGGCCAAGGTAGCGTAGGAGTGAAGTAATATTAGTATATCAATCATATATTATCTCCTGCTACTGGTTTGTGATTCAGTTTAGTTACTTACCCAGTTTCAGTGCAGACGGGTAATATTGTTTTACCGTCATCAACATTGGCTGTATATTAATCTATTACCGGTATCGAGCAATATTGTCATCCGCCGTCGTATTAACTGTGCTATCATTATTATATTACACCGCTAAGCAACAACATTAACTCTGAACGCTTTTCTCCAACGGCCTCGGCCAAGCTATCAGTGACACCATCCCAGCCTGCGGTGACGCGTACGAACAACCTACCCGGTCGGGATCTTTGATCCCGTCACATCAATCGTGGGGATAGCCACGTAGTAGGCGAAGCCTATTGCGTTTTGCCACTATTTGGGTGGGTCAGGGTCAACAATAATGGTAAATATAAATTAATCACGAGTATACTGATCCTGACTGACTGAGTCTGTAATATTATAATATACTCAAGTCATGCACATTGTGCCATTTTCACACCAAATACAATATTTACCAGTTGTTTCGGTTTAGGTGGATGGGCGTTGTTTGGGTTAGGAGGTTGGGCGTAGTTTAGTTTAAGAGCTTGGGCGTTGTTTTTTACAATGAATATCATTTTAAATGATTAAATATAAATGAATTCAATTGAATTGTTTGGGTTAAGAGGTTGGGCGTTGTTTGGGATAAGATTGTTTTGGTTAGGAGGTTGGGCGTTTTGGGTTAGTTATTTACAGTTATTATTTAACCACCTAATAGTGGCATTAAACAGATTCTACGCCAACTACGTGGCTCGCCCCACACCCGAAACATTGGAAACTAAATTCCCCTTGCATTGGAACTAAGTTCGCATCCATTGGAACTAAATTCGCATCCATTGGAACTAAGTTCGCATCCATTGGAACTAAATTCGCAACCATTGGAACTAAATTCGCATCCATTGGAACTAAATTCGCATGCATTGGAACTTAGTTTTCGTTTTTCTCTAGTTATTGGAACTAAGTTCGCCTAAATTGAAACTAAATTCGCCAAAATTGGAACTAAATTCGCCAAAATTGGAACTAAGTACGGGGAATCCACTCGAGTTGAGTGGAATACCAGATGTTATTTAGAGCTCAACAATTTTGTTGACCAATGGGAAGGCTTAAAATATTTTGTTGACCAATCACGAGGCTAGAAAATCTAGGCAGCTTTAATGTTGACCTTTGACCCCAAGCAGCTTTAACCAAGCAGCAGGTTTTAACATTGATTGTATCCAAGCGCCCCGCCCCCTCTCGTGACACCTCTGATAACTAATTACTCTCTTAGCTATATCCAATGGTAACTCTTACCTATATCCAGCCGTCTACAGTTCTATAGTCTGCCGCTAGAGGGCGTATTATCTGAAAATTAACATCTTCTCTAACTTTGTTATTTACATTCCGCTTAGATTTAAACTTGGTAGGCAACTAATACGCCATAGGCTATATCTTTTATGGAGATGCAGAGTAGTCTGAAGCTCCCCAGTCTGCCGCTAAAGGGCGAAATGTCTCAAAGTGAAAATCTGATCTCATTGATTGTTTTTAATTCATTTAGGCTGAAACTTGATAGGTATCTATTACAATATAGGCTATATCTTTTATTGAGTCGCAGAGTAGTCTGAAGCTCCCCAGTCTGCCGCTAGAGGGCGAAATGTCTCAAAGTGAAAACCGATCTCATTTGACTAGAGACGGGCCTAGCGGCCCGTGAAGCAAGTCGTAGGAGACTGTACGAATCAAGAAAAAGCTTTTTGTTCTGTCTGATAATCAATTAGCGTGAGGGTAGTCCCGGTGGTGTACGAAAATTTTTCTAGACAACTTCAAACTATACCTATTATGTTGTAATCATCCAATGAATTATAAAAGCTGTTGTGATTATAGAAGATAGATAGCAGTTAGCGAAATGATTATTTTATTCTATCGGATAGAGTAGTCGGAGTCTCAGAGAGGAGTCGAGGTGTCAATTGATTACTAATAATAACAGCAGTTGTCATGAATTCAATACAATCGCGCACAAGAAGTGATAAGACAAATTCGTTCTTATATTTGTAATAAATAAAAGAAGTTGAGATGTTTCAATGTAAACCGCGATTAACAATTTACACTGTTCAATGTAAACCACGATATTAATTAAATACAACAATTATATTATTATTATAACAGATTTTTATATTTCAAACTATAATGTTAGCCTTATGGAGAATCAATATGAGGCTGAGTAAACATTCAGCCTTATCAACATACAGCCTCCACAATATTAATGTTGGCACAAAGATTTCAAAATAAAACAATAATGCAATGAGAGATTAGTACAATACACTGTGTAGTCAACACGTTCGTGGGGCCTTCGCGCAGCACGAGGCCCAGTTATGAGATACAAATTAAAATTGTGCGACTGTATCACAAAATCAGGTTATGAGAGATTAACCCACACCACCAATTAATCAAAGAAAGGGGGACAGTACGTGTTCACCCCTTTTAATCTGCACCCCCCCTCCCCCCTCCCCCCACCGACCAATACATAACCGCGACATCTACCACCCACGGAAGGGTAGCACGAACTTATTTCCAAACGCACGTTCAATATGCAAAGCCAGGTGGTTTATAGGAATATAATCAATGCAGTACTCGTCTTCATTATAAGCCTCTTTGCGTTCGACCTGTTTTGTATTAAAATATATTTATTAAACGCAGGCTGACGCTCTTTATAATAATAATACCTAGGGATGCCAGCTTCCAGACTTTCAATCTTTACTGCCGCGCAAACCCCGCAGAGGAAGTTTTGGTTTGAGAGATCAAGCCCATCGGCAATTGGTGTTTCAATTTCGGTCCAGGAACTCTGACAATGGGAGCATTCAATCTTAGCTGTGGTCCATTCCCGTGGTTTCGGCTTCCTTTTCTTCGTCCCAATGACAGATTCTTCTGAAGACGTTCGATTCGCTTTCAGTTTATTGTTGGCGTTTGTGTATTGAAGTTGTATTCGAGTGGACAGTCGCGCCGGTTTCGAGGTAACCATACCGACCTGTGATAAGCGTTGGTTTTGTTGAGTGCCGGTATTCATCTTCTCTCACCTCTTCAATGTCAGATGTTGCAAATACTGATAACACGAATAACGGTATATATTTCAATACTTGTCAATAGTAATATATATAATTTAGATAACTATTTTATATCTGTACTGTTGAGCAAACTCTACATAAATTTCAACCTGTGTATCGCCGGTAGTGCTGTTGCTGTGCAAGTGCTGAAGTGCTAGTTGCCACCGGTCACGCGGTCAGCCGGTACCGGTAGTAGGGTGGTACCATGGCCTACTACACACAGGCCATGACAAGGACTTTGCTGTGAAATTAGCGTAGGCTGACTGATGAATTATCAAATATTATATTTTCCATGAATGCAGGGTCCATATTTAAAAGAAGATGACTAGATTTTCGTAAAGAATTTAATTGAAACAGTATTTAATAATTAATAAATTAATTAACGCTCGAGTTCCTGCAGCTTTTATTTGTTTGTGGCTGCCTCTGGCTATGTTTGTGGCAGGAATGTTTGAAAAGCTAATAAGTCGGTCAATCATGGATGAAATGGAACCAAACTTGGTACACATGTAGTCTATAAAAAATTTAGAAATTCTACACACAGACAGACTTCTACAGTTCCCCGGTCTGCCGCTAGGGGGCGAATTAACAGAAACGTAAAAATAGCTGTAATTATAGAACCAAAGATCAGATTCATCTGAAATTTAGTAGTAGTTACCTAAGAGCATTGCTTAATTAGAAATTCTACAGAGACTTTTACAGTTCCTGCCTGCCGCTAGTGGGGAATTGTTAGAGCTCCAGTTCAACGTGCTTAGCACGGTTTAATAAACAATCAATTAATTATTTTATTCAATACAGTAATTATAACAGTAAAATGCAATGTATTCTATTTTTTAGTGAAATCAAGAGATAGGAGGGGGGTGGGACTGGACGCAAATCCCATCTTGGCGAATTAATATCCCGCCTCAATATTAATTTCTAAATTTTGGGAAAGGAGCAGGTTACAGTGGCACGTTATTTTAACCAAAACAATAAAGTAAACACAATAGAACAGGTTACAGTTTTATTTTTGAGAGTAATCAGCTGTTGTTATTTGCGTCCAATTTCCCCTGGAGAGGGATGAATTTTTATTGCGTCCAGTTCCCCCCCCCCCCCCCTATCTTGAAATCAAATACCAAAAATATATTTATTATATGAACAATCTATTTGGAAATTGTAAGTTCGGCCTATCTCTTTACCATAAGCTCAGTATCTTTATCTGGTGTGTTTTTATTATTTTACCAATTATTTAATATGTTTGATAGAATTGAACAACACCGCCCAACACAACCAACTCTCTATCCGCCTCGAGCATCGAGAATACGAGAAACTCGATCGAAATACCTGCTTATCCCAGTAGTATCCGTCCGTAGTCACCGGACCGCTGCGGTTTACTCCCGTAGAACAGTAGAATTCCCGCAGCTTCCGACCCAATTCGACAACGAATTCGCTTCACACTTTCGCGTCACAGAGAACGTAATCCAGTGCGATAACGTCTGCCCAACGTTCAACCATTTCCCCCAGGCGATCCCAGGATCCGGGCCGCCGCTAAACCCAGATCACAATCCTCGTCGATTCGTCCAGTCGTCGACGTAAGTCAGTAAGTGGGACTCTTCCCACCGCACTCCAAGGTGGGTGACCGGAGTGAGGCATGAGGAACTTGGCAGTGGCCCGCATTACGATCTGACCGACCGCCGTATTCCCAGTGTCTGAGTGTAGTAAATACCCAAATAGAATCGTACTGACAAACAAGCAATTCCGTAGTATTCCCCCGTTAATCACCTCTTGAAGCAACTCGGCTGCTCGGGTCCAGATACATCGGACTGTCGGGAGCGTTTCAGACAGTAATGGAGTGGCATTTGCGAATATTTCCAATGGTTTTATAATAAATAAGGGGATTCAACAGTTCAATGCTAAAACAAATGGATTATTCCTAACCCCACCCCAATACAGCAATATACCTAACAGTATATAGCTTAGGTACCACAGTCTGACAGTACCATAATCAGCACAGTCAGCCTACGCTAATTTCACAGCAAAGTCCTTGTCATGGCCTGTGTGTAGTAGGCCATGGGTGGTACCTACGGTGCGCACTACAACGGCAGTACAGCAATACGGTGTACCGTGCCAATGACTGAATGATTAGCGGTAACTATCTAAACTATTATATTATTATTACCGGTGCCGGTACTGGGCTAATTAGGCCTAAACTATAATCACCGCAAGGGTTCCGGGGCCATGTTTAATTAGATTACATGATATGGCATGTCTGCAGTGTATGGTACCGGCTGACCAGTACTGCAGTATTGGCTGATTGCAGGATTCTCGATTCAGGGATTGAGTACAGCCTGACAGTACCGGTACACATGGTACATGCAGAATTGCAAAATTTGTCAGAAACCCAGCTGATTTATCCTACAGTAATAATAATTTAACGCATTTTAAATTTGGATAAATAAATTTATTATAACTGCAATAACAGTTACACTGATTCTGCACGAAGGCCCCACGCAAATTCTACTTGGAAAATTTTCAAACTTTTGCCAAACAACATGTGTACCAAGTTTGGATAGATTTCATCAAGGATTGGCCGAGTTATTAACGTTTAAAATAAAATACTGAAAAAAAACGCGACAGAACGACAGAACGACAGGTTTATTAATGGTACCACTACGCTAAGGCTCACTCACTTAGTGGCTCGCCCCACACACTGTTTAACTAACAGTCATTTAGCTTGCACGCCAATTAATTAATCAATAAATTAATAGTGTTTTATCATTGCGCCTATGGCAAATTTCGTGTTTTGGGGCTATTTTTCGAAATAAAACAAGTTGAGATGTTTCAATTTAAACCGCGATTTCACAATGCCTCACTGAGGCACAGACTATGCCTCACTGAGGCACAGACTATGCCTCCCTGAGGCTCAGACTATGCCTCACTGAGGCTCAGACTATGCCTCACTGAGGCACTGAGGCACAGACTATGCCTCACTGAGACTCAGACTATGTCTCACTGAGGCTCAGACTATGCCTCACTGAGGCACTGAAGCACATACTATGCCTCACTGAGGCACTAAGGCACAGACTATGCCTCACTGAGACTCAGACTATGTCTCACTGAGGCTCAGACTATGCCTCACTGAGGCACTGAAGCACAGACTATGCCTCACTGAGGCTCAGACTATGCCTCACTGAGGCACAAACTATGCCTCACTGAGGCACAGACTATGCCTCACCGAGGCACAGACTGTGCCTCACTGAGGCACAGACTATGCCTCACCGAGGCACAGACTGTGCCTCACTGAGGCACAGACTATGCCTCACTGAGGCACAGACTATGCCTCACTGAGGCAATGAGATGCCGGGTTTCTTGTCGAGCGCTATAAGACGACAGGCTAGCAGCGCACGAATCTCGCCCCACACTGTTAGATAGTGGACGGGCCAATCCGGAAACGGCCAGAATCCGGAAATCGCGCAGTCGAGAGCTATGCGCCTTGTACCGAGTGAGGAGCGCACTCCACATCACCACATCGCCATAAACGGTCCTCCACTCCCGTGCAACATCCCCGCATTCTTCAGGACCATATGTTAATTGACTGGGGGAGGCTTGACCTTTCCTCTTTGCCAGCAGCATAATTTAGTGAGATAGCTGACCATGAGACGCCTATCACATACTTGTACGTTAGTACAAGAACATGTAAAAGTAAATAGGCATGGGATGGTGGGGACAAAAAAAACTCATCACTACAGGCCGGGTAGTGATATTTCCAGCCCAGAAATCTTGGTTTAATAAACATTCCCCTTCACCATCCGTTGTTGTCAGTCCAAGAGACTTCATGATATCCATGGTTTTGTTTGAAAAAATGTTTTTGGTGTTCAATTAACACTGCTTCAGAACGTTCTAGGTACTGAGTATCCTTCACCATTCCTTGGTAACAATTTCCTTCACCCTTATTATAAGTCTCAATTACTTTCTTTGTTGTGGGGCCATGATTGGTCCACACAACTGCATAATAATGCTCAATTACTTTCTTTGACTCACAATTAAACAAACATTGTTATGTAACCAAGGAATCATGCAAATATTTTCCTTTTTAATTTCGTTCCAAAAATAGATCTGTGACATTTAGTTGAAGCAACACTAACACTCACACTGAGCAACTCACTACACTTCAAACTTTACAAAGTTCACCACTCTGACTCCCTCTACATTGTTTATTATAGCCGTAGGTTGGTAATTATACTTAGTAATAATGGATAATTGATTAACCCAATTAGTCGCTTGGCAGTTGTTAGAGCACTCTCCATTATATTTTGCAAGGAATTCAGTGTTATAAATTTTAAAATGCGATAATTATGTATCAAATGCGCTTAGCATTCATATTTTTTCCTATGTTAGTCTATGGGGAAAATGCAGCTAGATTTTGTTCTGGCAATGAAATTTTGGCGTTCAAAAGGACAATATCGGGCATTGTGTTCCTAACTGCCCGGGTTCCAGTCAGCCAAACTTTTACTGTACTATCATCCGAACAGCTGGCTAACCGGGACCCGTTGAACCTAACACACCAAACCCTCCCAGAATGCCCCACCCAGTTAGAAACCTCTTATATTTCCTACCAGTATTGATATTAATGAAATCCCCCTGTTGGACCCACATGTTGCTATGACGTCCCGGTTGGAGGGATTTATGTATATTCCCGCCCTCCATTCACCCCCCCCCCCCCACCAACCCCTAACTCCCTCTCCGCTACCTCCACTACGACCCTCCAACCAGTCGCTCCCCACTCCCAGACAGTCACCGACCCACCCCTATAGGTTCCCGAGGCAACGCGGTTCCCGTCCGTAGAAACCGCGACTCTGAAGTAATCAATAGAACCTCCGGATCGCGGTAGATAATCCTTTTTGTAGAGAGTTTATGAGTTTATGATACAGGGGAGGTTGTTGTGAAACACAAAGACAACATCATCGGTACCCGAGATCAGTTTGAGTTCCCGGATCATCGCCATTGTTATGGGGATTATTGAATCTAAAAGATAAAATAAAGTAAATTTCCCTAAGAGGGATTTGTTGGTGGGGGAGGTCATAAAAAAGGGGCATGGTTTTTTGGGGGAAGAATAATTATCTACATTTTTAAAATAAATATCTGTCAATTCATCCCTCTGACTGGGGGACTGTTATTTTTACTCTCGATATTTTTACTCTCGATATTTTTACTCTCGAACTCTCGATATTTTTACTGTCGATATTTTTTATTTTCGATATTTTTACTCACGATATGTTTTGAACTCCCATTTTATCGATATTTTTCAACACGCGATATTTTTTCCCGCGATATATTTTTAATGTCTTGCTATTTTTCAACATAACCTGCTTTTTACTTCATCATTGCTGCATTGTTAATCAAACTACCCGGATTAACGGTTAACAGCCACTTGCCCATGCCCAAAAGGTCGCATGCCCAATGCCCAATAGATTATTATACTGTAATAGAAGTCACTTTCTCAATTGGTCACTACAATACACAACATAACTTTACCGATATGACACTTCACATTTAAATGCATTTAATAATTATTATCTTGGTTAATAAACAACATCATTGGAAACCATTAATCTGCAACATGAGACAAAAAACACAGTGAAAGAAATGTTACGGGTTACGAGTTGGTAATTGAATTCTCCGGTAAGCGCGGGTTACTGGTTAGGTTCACTATGAGGGTTCGGAAAGGATTTGGGCAGAGGCGAAAACGTCGCTTGGTATCTTTCCGTTGTATACAGTAATAATAAAGTCTATGTAATGATGTTAACATAATATACTGACTGACAACTGATGCACAATATCCATAAATGTACTACAATAGTAGGAATAAGTACAAAACTTATCGCCCCCTGTCTGTGTTGCTCGGTACCAACTAACCCTTCTAGTGGTGTCATGGGAGCGCATAGCGGATTGAATCCGCCAACATGTGACATTCCGTTGATGAGTCTTTGATCTCAGTCGACAGTACTGCAGAACCAGGGGAGGGGGGTTAGTCCCCCCCGCCCCCAGCCCCACCCCCCAACATTTTTTTAAACATTTGTTATGATTCTTGAATTAGTGAATTACAGTGAATTACAAAGTTAAGGCGAATAAATAAACTAACCCTATATATAACCCAGCGTTTATGGTAGAATTACTAACACGCTCCTGTAACATGGTAGTACATTTTGTAATAGAGTTAATAATGTAATGGTTGATTAATTTTTCACTGAACGTTGAACTACGGGACCACATGTCGCTCGTATAGTAACATGGATGATTATTGTTATAAGAGAAGCACAGAAGAAAAAAAGTAAGATCAATAATATAAATTACTGGTAAACCATCCCATCTACTGTATCTACATATATAATCTACATATATAATGTACATAATACATATAATCATATCTGCTTATATACTTCAAATTATTAAACATATTTGGTATACAAGCAAGCCTACCTGTAGTGTAGTATATTACAGTACTGTATGTACAGTAGGACTACTGCAATAAGAAATATAATATTGTTTATTAGCTCTGATGCAAAATTTCTGTGCATAATAATTTTTGTATTATGTAATAGTGTAGTGTATAATAGTGTATCTCTTTTCAAAAAATTTCTCGTATTCTCATGTAGAAACATTCTCGAGTGAAATTTGTAGAAAAATTGTCGGGGAGTCGGCACTGAATTATGACACTACAGTATATAAGGCACATTGTTAGAAATTCCAAAAGTTTGCCCTCACCCAAGAAAAATCCTGGATACGCCCCTGGTTCCAAGTATTTATACTGTGGGGTGAGCCACGAAGTGAGTGAGCCTTAGCGTAGTGGTACCATTAATCAACCTGTGGGGCGAGCCACGAAGTGAGTGAGCCTTAGCGTAGTGGTACCATTAATCAACCTGTGGGGCGAGCCACGAAGTGAGTGAGCCTTAGCGTAGTGGTACCATTAATCAACCTGTCGTTCTGTCGTTCTGTCGCGTCCAATTTTAAACGTTAATAACTCAGCCAATCTTTGATGAAATCTATCCAAACTTGGTACACATGTTGTTTGGCAAAAGTTTAGAAATTTTCCAAGTAGAATTTCCGTGTGGCCTTCGAGAAGCTAAGATAATAGCAGTTAATTAGTTAATTAAGTTGATTACGGTAAAAACACCATTTTCAACCTGCCTTTTAAAGGAAATTAATTGTTTTACAGTATAAGATTTAAATAATTATACTTAAAAATTATACAGATGTAATCCACATACGCCATTCTATTATAGTTTTTAATTAGTTCAAGTGATTTACTTTATTAATTGTGTCTTTAATTGATCTAAAGTAATTAAAACGTCATAAAAAATTGATTCTCATTAAATACTGCTCATTTATTGGCTAACATGCTGGTACGATGGAAGGATGTGTGTGTAAGGCAGCTACAGTAGTTGCTGGGAATGATTATTGGTCAAGTCTCTGCTGGTGTGGAGCTAGCTGGCTTGGAGTTGTGGCTGTAGACTAACCAGAGAGGAATTGTACTGTAATAGGCAACCAGTATTGCTATTCCAGCCCAGACATAATTCTTGAAATCCAACATCCCAACATCCTTCCTGTATTGACTCTACTATAAGTGTTGTATTGCTATCTCAGGTAAATGACAGATATAATAACATAAATACAATCCATGGCATGTGTACGCGCTTTTATAGACCTTCAGCAGTTTAACCTGCCGAAATTTATATGTCTTTATTGATAATCTGCCTTTTATAAGATGATAAGATTTAATACAAAACAAACCAAAAACATTAGCCGAAGCCAGTCCATGCGCGTCCAAATGACCCGTTTATAACACCGGGAGACTGGATTCGTGGGCTTAAATTTATTTGCGGTCAAGCCTACTGTATTATTCGATTGATTAC
>JAUCBJ010009020.1:0-35567 GCA_032718475.1 Nemertoderma westbladi | reverse complement strand
AGGTACGTTTTCAGCGTTTGAATATTTCAGCCAATCAGGTGCCAGATACAGTGACCGTGGTATGCGAATGACCTGGGACCGCAATGGAAGTACTGGCCAAAACATTTTCGCATCAAATTGTACCGTAAAATGTTACTGCATATCAGCAAAGTCACCTACCGGTATTTGATCAGCAAAAGATCTGGTCTGACTGCATGATTTGGGTCTGATCATATTTTCCTTTGAATGCATAAGATGCCCTTCAAGGGTCACTATCCGCTTCATTGATCTAATCCATATCATCATATAGCC
The DNA here is from genome assembly GCA_032718475.1 of Nemertoderma westbladi. Taxonomy (NCBI): domain Eukaryota; kingdom Metazoa; phylum Xenacoelomorpha; order Nemertodermatida; family Nemertodermatidae; genus Nemertoderma; species Nemertoderma westbladi. Next base: position 35,276 of record JAUCBJ010009020.1, on the reverse strand, counting down.
TGGGTGTCTGTTACATGATTTATTTTGATTTGGTGCGATTTGGGGTAATTTGGGTTTTTTTGGGGTAAACTATGGCTGTATGGTATTAATAACTTCCAGTAAAATGCCTACATTAAGAACATTGCTAGGAACGTCAATCATCTATAGCCTACAACACTAAGGGTACTTACTACCTGTCAGCCAATTACTGTACATGGGCAGATGGGTACACTAAGTACAGAAGTACTTGGGTATTCCTGTATTCATAGTATTCACCAGTGCCAAAATAACCTCCACTATATCTGCCCAACATGTAGGCCTACCATACCTGCACCGGTGCTCACTACAGACTGTTATTTAGGTAGGTAGAGGTGTTTGGTATAAAGTTTTAGTCAATAATAGCATACAGCCGCTCCTGAATGTACGATTTCATCAAGTTCATCAAACCAGGCTGACGAATCAGCTGTTTTACTAATTGCAACCGGATTGGATAAATTTTTAATTAATTTGGGGAACTTTATAATTAGTAAAATCGTTAATTGGTTTTAGTCCGGCAGCAAAGTGATGAACCGTGCAATTTTATACTCATAAAAAGTCTCTCATATTCATGACCACAATACCATACTAATCGATATTAGCGAGGGTGTCGCTCTCTCAGCCTTGAGCAATTTGAATAAAACGTGTTTCGATGTCAACAGCGAGTGAGACCCTAGCAACCACTATTATAAACACTCAATATCTAGAAATTGCACTTAGAAGGATAATTGAAGAGTTATCAAAAAAGAAAGACAGGCATCTGGCTGTTATCTTTGTTGACTTCTTCAAGGCCTTTGATTCAGTCTCTCGCTCACGCATGTTCAGCATACTTTCATTATATGGGATTCCTGATGAAATTATTGCAGCAATCAGATCAGTATATGATGGTTTGACAACATTTGTGTCTACTGTTGACGGTGACACATAACCATTTGAAGTGTTATGGGGCGTCCTCCAGGGAGACACACTTGCACCATTCTTGTTCATAATTGTTGTTGACTATGTTCTACGCATGTCCTTAGATCACCATAATGATGATGGGGTGATGATAACTCCACCTACTGGCTCCAGAAGTCGAGGAAATCCTGCGAAGTACCTAACTGATCTAGACTTTGCTGATGACTTAGGAGTATTTGGGGTCTTTTTATTAACTCCAGAAAGACCAAAATTTTGACAGTTAACTTTGAAAGTCCTCAGCAAGTCTCTGATCGGATGAGCATAAGCTCAAAAGATGGTATGCTTGATCATGTGGATGACTTCTGTTACCTGGGATCATGGATCCGGAAGTCAGGTGAGGACCTTCGAAAACGTAAGGGAAAGGCATGTGCAGCCTTGAATAGGCTTTCCAGATAATTGGAAGTCGCAGAGAATTAATCGGAAACTTAAGGTCCGGTTATTTAGAACAGCAGTAGTTCCAGTACTCCTCTATGGGAGTCCATGCTGGGCTCTAACTGCTGAGGACACCAAATCTCTAGATGGCACATTCACAAGAATGATACGCCGGGTTCATTGTGTCAAGTTCAATGCACACATCTCCAACCAGACACTATATAACATTGGAGGTGTCTCATTGGTTCCCCCAAGCTTGACACTAGAACAAAATCGCCTCCGCTTTGCAGGACATTGCTTTCGCCGTGAGGATCAGCCAGTGCATAATCTTGTACTTTGGCAGCCTCATGGAGTGAATAAGCATGGTGGACAGCCCATGACTTTCTTGAGACGCATCTTAAAGGACCCAGTGTCCTTTACGCGGATTATGCGGATGATCTAGCAAATGTCATGGGTGATAAGGAGTTGTGGCGGAGCAATTTTGTCGATAAGCTGGCACAGCATTCTTAAAAATGCAGCTGCAATGCAGCATGCCGATCCTAGTAGTATAAACACTCAATATCTAGAAATTTTACACCAAATTGGATTCTAGCGATGATTGCCAATCCAATGAACCCAGTCCCAAAGCACTGTTGCCATGGTAACCGTTGTTAGGGGCAGTAATCTTCCGGAAACGCCATATTTAAGACCAATTTAAGCAATAGAAAACTACAGTGACTCTACTCCTAGTATATCAAGGTTATTCAACTTGGTTTCCAGTCACGGTTATCATCGTGGCTATGTCCAATAGGATCTCCATAGGCCCCCTACCAACCAGCGATATAAGCATTATATGACTATGATACGAAGATATATATATTCCACTGTACCATCACTGAGTTACTATTGCCCCGACCCGTCATTAAAATATATAGATTTCGCACTACTACTAGGCTCGGCATGCTGCATTGCAGCTGCATTTTTAAGAATGCTGTGCCGGCTTATCGAAAAAATTGCGCCGCCACAACTCCCTATCACCTATGACATTTGCTAGATCATCCGCATCTTCAAGACCAGTGTCCTTTAAGATGCGTCTTAAGAAAGTCATGGGCTGTCCACCATGCTTATTCACTCCATGAGGCTACCAAAGCACAAGATTATGCACTGGCTGGTCCTCACGGCGAAAGCAATGTCCTTCAAAGCGGAGGCGACTTTGTTCTAGTGTCAAGCTTGGGGGAATCAATGAGACACTTCCAATGTTATATAGTGTCTGGTTGGAGATGTGTGCATTGTATTTGACACAATGAACCCGGCGTAGCATTCTTGTGAATGTGCCATCCAGCGATTTGGAGTCCTCAGCAGTTAGAGCCCAGCATGGACTCCCGTAGAGGAGTACTGGAACTACTGCTGCTCTAAATAATCGGACCTTAAGTTTACGATTAATTCTCTGCGACTTCCAATTATCTGGAAAGCCTATTCATTATTATTCATTATTATTATTATTATTATCATTATTATTTATTATTATCCTTCTAAGTACCAAAATGGGCTCCATGGTTCTACGACCTTTACGGAACCCATTCTGATTTCCACGGAGCAGTCTCTTAATGGGATCCCTGATGCGATTTAATAGAATTCTATTGTATAGCTTTGCAGCAATCGAGATCAATGAGATTCCCTGAAAAGAACCATAGAGTGTTAGGTTGCCCTTCCCGGGAACTGGCACCAACTTATTTGTTTTCATGTCTTGTGGGACTCTTGTTGTTCTGAACATGTCTACTATGATGGGATAGATGAGCTTTAACCACTCAGGTATTTTAAAGACCTCAGGGGGAACACCATCTACTCCACTGGCACGATTGGTATTAATGCTCTTTGCAATAGCCTTCACTTCTGCAAAGGAGATATCGCCAATGGGAATATCTGGGAGTACAGACTGAGATACTTTTACTTCTATAAAGTTATCAGGCAATACCCTGTCATTATTGAGGAGCTTTTCAAAGTGGGCCGTCCAAATATTGAGGCGATCGGCTGGTGATTCAGGCTTAACCTTGGTGGTTGGTTGGCTTTTCCAACCAGTAAGCAAGTTGATCGATTTCCATGCCTGGGATGATTGCTTGCTGTCGTCAGCATCATTGAGCATCATCAACTGCCTGTTCAGGGACCTAGATGCAGCCTTAACTGCATTCTTGGCTGCTGTAGTTTGTTTGAGTCGGAACTCTTTCTGCGCCTTATAGAGGTCATTTCGGCACTTCTGAATTTTGTAGTCAGTCCAGGGGATTTCGCGGGTATACAGGAACTGTTTCTGCAGCTGCTAACTTAACTGCTTCTGTGAAGGCAGTATAGCCTTCACAGTGATCTGCCGCCTCAGAGGCAAGAACCTCATACCTGTTGCTCAGCTGTAGTGTGAAGCTGGATCTATTAGCACTCGGCTGTTATCTTTGTTGACTTCTTCAAGGCATTTGATTCAGTCTCCCGCTCATGTATGTTCACCATACTTTCATTAACCTTCTTTCTTTCACTTTCACTTGGTTTCTAGTCACGATTATCATCGTTGTTAAGTCCAATAGGATCTCCATAGGCCCCCTACCAACCAGCGATATAAGCATTATATGACTATGATATCAAGATATATATATTCCACTGTACCGTCACTGAGTTACTATTGCCCCGACCAGTCATTAAAATATGATATAGATTTCGCACCCTAGTACATATTTAGTCATATTATTTTATAATTTAATAATATGGTGGTATTGTATGCATGTTGTTTTGGTGTAATCAAATTTTGAAAATATAATATTAAAATCACATATATATATTGTACTTAATAAAAGCAATCACAATTACAGTAGACACGAAATAATAATAATAATAAAGCCACAAATTATTATAAGAATATATTATATTATTATAAGATTATTATAAGATTATTACATTATATAAGATTATTATAAGATTATTAAATATAATATTATCTAATCAAATACCTTAAAACAGAAAAGACAATAAAAGCATTTTTTTTTATTTTAATTTTGATAATTGAAATATCAATTTATCATTAATAAAAATTGTGAACTAATAACCTCTACAATAATTCCTGTGAATATCAACGACCTTTGAAATCGTATTTACAATCTGTCTAGTCTACATAGCAACAGTTGTCATGGTAACTGTGGCCAGAAACCCAGTTCAATAAACCCACTATGCACTATGTACGATACAGCGGGGGATTGTTGAAACAGTACTATCATATAGTCATAGAATGATTTGGTCGCTGGTTGCGATGATATACTACAGTAGTTCCCGTAGCAACGGCTGTCATAATAACTGTGACTCGAATACAAGTTCAGTATGCGATATACTGAGGGAATATTGTTGATACTGAGGTCGCATAATGGGTAAGTTGGTGTTTGCTATGGCGTGAACCGTAGATTACTGCCTGCCCTAGCAACGGTTGCCAGGGTAACAGTGGTTTTGTAAATAAGCTCATCGAATTCGCAATCATTGTTTTAGTCAAGTTTGGGGTAAATCCTGTAACCATTGTGTGTTTAAAACATGGCAGCTGCAGATAAACACCCCGGTAACCATGGTAACACGATTTATGAGAAAGGCTCAAGGTTGTAGGGGCGACACCCTCCTAAACATTGTTCAGCAGGGTCTAATGAGTACAAAACCGATGAAACATTTTTGGGTATAAAAAAACAAGGTTCACCAAAATTTGTGCTATTTGCTGCCGGACTATTTGATTCAAAAGATTTTAGGGTAATTATCATTTGTAAAATAGTAAACCCTTTGTTACACCTTGTGAATAAGGGTTGGGGGGCCAGGGGAGCAAAGCCCCCCTGCCCTGGCAATCAGTTAATTATGTAATTAGTGATTAACTAATTAATGGTTGAGGAGATATGGCATCGGCACAAGATACTTTTTTGTGCAGAATAAAATTCCGAACAAGTTTGTAATGTTACGTTTTTTTCATACAGTAGCTCTTAGCGTTTTCAAGATACGATGCTAATTAGATTTTGGCTAATTAGAACTAATTAACAGTAATAGTTGGGCCATATCGATGATTGAACTTTTTTTAGATCTTACCGAGATGAACAAAAAACACCGTTTCTAGGGGAACAGATTATGCCCTTCGTAAGAAGGTATATGCAATACAGGTGGAACCTCCTTTATGCTGCTTGGAGGTTCCAAGTTTTATGAATCAATGACTCAGAATATGAACTGCCTGTTAAAGGATTTTAACAAGGCTTCCTTTAGCTTTCCGTTACATTAACAGTCCACATCGAACAAGGGATACAATTATTGGTGGATTTGTTTTAGTTGACTATTCTAGTCGCCTAGCATCATTCAATAATGTTGTATAGATATAAAATAAATATGTAGCACTATAAAATATTCAAAAATATAAACTACTGTAATAAAATATATAAATAGAATTCAAATAAAAGTACAGCTGAATTTGGACAAATTAATTTCCCAGTATGCGGTATGTTATGGAATCAGGTTTCTGATTAGATCGGCACGCAATAACATAAATAAAATTTCACAAATTGCTAAATTCACTTCATGATGTTGATTACTGGATTAATCATAATTGACCGGCTACTCCTTGAGACTTATGAGTCTCTCCTATCCACGTCAATTGAATTTAACTTAAACTGTATTATTTTTAGATTTGTACCAAGATGACGCTGTATGAAAATGAGAACTTTCTAGGTGCTTCGAAGACAGTTTACGCTGCAGGGAACTACCAGTACCTTGATTCTCTTGATGGAAAAGTATCGAGTATTCAAGTGAGAAATAAATAAATAATATAAGTTATTTAATATTGCGAGTAATGTATTTGTAATTTATATACATAATTTAATTAATTAAATGATTATTAATCTAAATGTATAACAAAATAGACAAGCTTACATTTTTAGAGATGACATATAATTGAGTGTTGGCTGGACAAGATGATTCGGACAATTATTGCGAACGGGACAATTGCGACCCGGACAAATGCGACCCGGACAATTGCGATCCGGACAATTGAGACCCAACAAATTTATCGAAAATTATGGTTCGCAATTGTCCGGGTTACAATATAAAATTGCGAATACTTTTGGGTCAACAGCTACTAGGTCAAGACCTATGTTAAAGTGGTGGGGATTTCGCTGGTTTTGAGAGCTACGATGTCCCTGTAGCTATTATAGTTTGCAGTTAGTGGAAGACGGAGTTTGGAGACGATGTCTGCGACGAGAGTCCGTTCATTACAGAGTGCAATGACTAGCCGGTTGGGGGTTGACTTGTGTAGGCAAAGCGCTTTCTTTAAGTAAGTAGATTTAATCTTGTCGATTGCGATCATATTGGCTACAGTAAGGAAGTGCCAGATTTCCCTGCAACCATAGAGGACGATTGGTAAAATCTTTATCTGGAACAATTTGATAGATGTAGTAAGTGATAGCAGTTCGGGTTTGTTAATTGAGTGGATGGCCATGACTGCTTTGCACATAGTTGCCGCTACATGCTTCGAGAAACTTGGACATGCTTCCGACATGCTTGGAGTCGTCTGCAGGGTGATGCCGAGATATTTGTAAGAGTTGACAATCTCGACCGGGTTTCCGTTGTACGTGAACTTGTCAGCATTGGCGAGGCGACCGCCACGACGGAACTTCATGATTTTGGTTTTCGTTAGGTTCACATCAAGACCGTTTTTTGCCGACCAAACTGCGACCGCATCGAACCCGGCCTGCGCTGCCTCCCGGGAGTCTCCGTAAAACAAGAGATCGTCGGCGAAGAGCAATATTATGAGTTTACCGATGTGGGCAATTGCACATTTAATGTGGCTGACAATGTCAAATATGAACAGAATAAACAGCAGGGGGCTGAGACTGTCTCCCTGAAGAACTCCCCGTGTTTGCTCGTGTTTAAGATGCATTTTATTAACGTATAAAGGTTGCCCCTAATGTTGAAATGAAACCGGAGTTTAAAATAGTAACTTGGATCTGGGTACTGAATCGAATGCTTTGCGGAAGTCAATATAAACAGCGTATAATGGCTTCTTAGGAGAGGATAGATTCTCGTGAATTTGTTTTATTAATTGTGATAATGGCATTGTTGTGGACTTTCCCGGCATAAATCCGAACTGTTCAGGTGGGATACGATGGGAAACACGACTGCGGACGCGTTTCTCTACCAGACTCGTTAGGATTTTGAAGGAGTTGCAGAGCAGTGCGATTCCTCTATAGGAAACTGGATTTGACCGGGACCCATTGCCCTTGTAGAGGACCATCATGATGCTGTTCTTCCAGCAAGTAACTAAATTGCCAGAAGCGAGACAGATGTTTAGTAGTGTGGTCCAGAGAAGTAGAACTACGGGGATTGCAGCTTGGAAAAGTTCATAGGGTACCTTGTCTGGACCTCCGGATTTTCCAGATTTCTTTCCACGTATGGCGGATTCAACCTTGTCTGGAGTGAATGGGGGTTCGGTTTCTGTTGTGATATATTCGAGGCCGTGTGGTTCAGCATCGTCTGCGAGGTCACTGTCCGAGTTGTCGTCGAGATCTAACTCGTGATTGGGGTTGGCTGAGAGAATGTTAGCAAAATGGGACTCCCAGGTTTCTAGTGGAACTGGGCAACTGCTCCTGTTCTTCCTCGTTTTGGACCATCGATACGGTTGTTGTTCGGCCTCCGCTATTAGTTTATCCTCCATCTTCTTTGCGAATGTGTCGCGTTTGTTTGACAATAGACCTTTATAGTCCCGTTTGACTTCGCCAAGATGTTCTCGGACTGTGGGGTCAGTCTTGGCTCTGGCGTTTAAAGATAATACCTCTCGGCGTTTGGTAAAACACTCCGAGTCAAACCATGGCTTAGCCGTGTGGCTGTGTAACTGGCAGTCAGGCGCAGCTGCTCGCATGGCGCTTGTCAGCTTCTCGTAGGCATCGTCGATGGCTCCAATCTGGAGCAGACTGTTGGCTTCTTGGATACGGTTGTCGTTCTGGAGTTTGGCGATGTCAATCATCCGTTTCTTGTGAGTCCGTACTTCTTCATGCAGTTCTTTGGAAGCTGGATAATCGGTCTTCCATATTGCAGATATTGGGATGTGTTTCCGGAGTGGATTGGCGGAATAAGAGACCGATGTGGCATGTTTGGTTGCAAATATTGCGTCTACTGTGCTGCTTCCATTGTGGCATATATAAGTGGGTGATGATGGGTCAGTTTGTAGGAAGAGCTCTGCGTCTTCCATCAACTCCAGCAGCGCCGCAGCTTTTTCGTTGTCGTCCGTGTCGAGTCTAGCGTTGAAGTCGCCACCAATTGTGATGTTGCCGGAGAAATCACTTGGAATGTGGCTGAGCATCTCTGATATCCCCACAATGAAGTCGATTAGTGAGGTGGATGGCGGGAAATAGCAGCAGACATATAAACCAGTATCTGTTGAGACTATAATGTACGAATCTTCTTTCGCTAACTCTTTCGGGTTGAGGTGGGGTTTTACTGCCACGGTTAGACCGCCCATGGGGCGCCCCCTTCCGGTAGGCATAGTAGCCAGTGATTCGTAGACATAAAAATCAGGAATGTCTAGAGTATGCGTTAACATTGTTGAAAACGCTTTCAATTTGTATGTTTTTGTCAATTAAATGCTGTTTAACCATGTCTGTGGTTGACTCCGGGGACAGTCTGCCCACCCGTATGTGAAAGCGGGGTGGTGGACGTGGCACGGCCCTCAAGCCACCTGGATGTGACTCGAGTGTGCTGGAGCCGTCATGAGTCCCGGTGGCAACAATTATTGGAGACTGTTTGGTTCTTAGAATGGTGGCGCTGTTGCTGTTGGGCCTGAGTTTGGGTCGGTTGGTTGCCGCAGGTGCTGGTTGAATGCTGGTTGTAGCTGGTTGTGTTTGGACAGCCGGGCCCGCAGTATTGACGGTGGCTGGCAAACGCACTGGGGAACCAGAATGGTTGTTTTCTGGTCTCCCGGTGCCGGTACTACCGGTACCGGTAGTGGATTGCATTACCATCTTGGCGAACGATGGTTTCTGTTTGTGGTAGTCGAGCAGTGTGTTTTTTGCCGCACTGATTTCTTCTCGTGCATCATTAAGTTTACCCAAGGAAAGGGTGTATAACGATGTCATACCGGTAACGTAATCGGAGAAGTGTTTCTCGCTGCTGGCCGATACGTTTTTCTTTTCTTTCACGAACTGGACAAGCTCCAACAGCTTATTTTGAAGATTTATAAACTCCTCCGCCATAACGAGATATAAATTAGAAATTACTATTATTAAGAATTATTATTAAAATTAGTTTATAATATTATAAATCATTTTAGTTATTGAATTGGGGATGCGGGGGTTGTGGGAATTGGGGATACAGTTACAGCTGGAGCGGGATTGGGCGGATCAACGAGGAATGCCGGTTTCAGTCGGTCTACTGAGACGTTGGTGTTGCGGCCGTTTACAGACAGGAGAAATATTTGTCGGCCCGTTCTAGCACCTTAAAAGGTCCGTCGTACTGACACTGCAGGGGGCTCTTATGGGCGTCGTGTCGGACAAAAACGAATTCCGTTTGCAGCAGGTCGGCGGGGATGTGTGTCCGACGGTGTCCGTGGCGGGTGGTCGGGGTAGCACGGAGGCGGCTCATGGTCTGCCGGAGGCCGGTGATAAACTCGCTGGGATGGGTGTGACAATCATTCGTTGGGTCGGGGAGAAAAAATTCACTGGGAAAGCGGATCGTAGTCCCGTAGAGGAGTTCGGCCGGTGTGCAGCCGAGGTCTTTCTTCGGGGTGTTTCGGATTCCTAAGAGGACGAGGGGAAGTTCGTCCACCCAGTTCGCGCCGGTCAGCCGAGCTTTAAGGGACGCCTTAAGCTGTCTGCGGAAACGTTCCACAATTCCATTAGACTGGGGGTGATAGGCGGTGGTGTGGTGTGATTGTGAGCCGAGCAACACGTTGAGGGAAGCCCACAATTCGGATGTGAACTGGATACCGCGGTCGGATGTTATGTCGGCTGGAACTCTGTAGTGGGCCACCCAATGAGCGAGGAGTGCGCGGGCGCAGGATACGGCGGTGGCGTCGGCCATTGGGACCGCCTCGGGCCACCGGGTGAACCTGTCTATGATGGTGAAAAGATAAGTTGCGCCTTGGGAGGGGGGAAGGGGACCCACGATGTCGACGTGGATCTTCTCGAAACGGCGATCCGGAGTTTGAAATGTCTCCAAGGGGGCCGATATGTGGCGTTGAGTTTTAGCTCGTTGACAACCGAGACACTCCTTTGCCCACTTCCCGATGTCGCCTCGGGATTTCAACTCGGGAGAGGGCGTTGGCGACGAAGTTGGACTTCCCAACAATGTGTCGGATGTCGGTGGTGAACTCGGACACGAAAGCGAGGTGTCGTTGTTGGCGTGGCGACCAGCGCTCCGAGGCACTGCGGAAGGCGAATGTGAGGGGTTTGTGGTCAGTGTATACATGGAAACTACGCCCCTCGAGGAAATATTGGAAGTGCCGAATACCCAGATACAATGCTAAGAGTTCGCGATCGAATGCGCTGTATCGGGTTTCGGCTGGGTGAAGCTTCCGCGAGAAGAAAGCAACGGGTTTCCAGGAGCCGTCAAGGAATTGCTCAAGGACGCCACCAACTGCTTTGTCAGAGGCGTCGACGGTGAGGCTGGTGGCGGCGGTGTGGCTTGGGTGGACTAGGAGTGTGGCGGAGGCTAACGCAGACTTGGCATTATCGAAAGCAGCCACCATGGTGGAAATCCAGATGATGGACTTTGCAGTAGAGGCGAGCGCATTGTGGAGTGGGTGGAGCAACTCGGCGGCGTGCGGGATAAACCTGTGGTAAAAATGTATCATGCTGAGAAACTTCTGAAGGCCTTTCTTGTCGGAGGGGCGGGGGAAGTTCGCGATGGCCTCGACCTTCTCGGGTGTGGGCTCGGCACCGGTGGCGGATATTCAGTGGCCCAGGAAGGTGAGTATCGGGACCCCGAAAATACACTTCTTCAGGTTGATGATGAGTCCGTGGGCAGCGAGGCGGCTGAATAGCAACCGGAGGTGTTCAAGATGTTCCTCGGGGTTCGAACTCGCGATCAGGATGTCGTCCAGATAAACAAACGCGAAATGGAGGCCCCGGCAGACGTTGTCCATCAGTCTTTGGAAGGATTGTGCGGCATTACGGGTTCCAAAAGGCATTCGAACAAATTCAAAGAGTAATCACCGCAGTCTTTGGAATGTCTTCCTCCGCCACCGGGATTTGATGGTATCCCCGAACTAGATCGACCTTCGAAAATATTCTAGTGCCGTCGAGTTGGGAGGAGAAATCCTGTAGGTGGGGGATCGGGTATCTGTCGGGGGTAGTCGCGTCATTGAGGTGGCAGTAGTCGCCACAAGGGCGCCAACCGCCACTCGGTTTGGGGGCGAGGTGTAGTGGGGATGCCCAGGTGCTCGAGGAGCGGCGAATTATCCCCATCTGTTCCATCTGCTCGAATTCGCGTCGAGTGATCATGAGTTTATCGGGCGGTAGCCGGCGCAGTCGAGCAAACACTGGCGGTCCTTTCGTGGGGATATGGTGCTCGACGCCGTGTTTGGTGCTCGGTTGGGAGAAAGACGGCTTGGTGAGAGCAGGATAATTCGATAGCAGTTCTCGATATATGTTGCTCGGTTGGTCGACAGCGTGGAGACCGGGGGCGACAGTATCGGCGAGACGTGCTGGAATACTGGCGAAGGTTGACGCGTCAATGAGGCATTGACCATGGATGTCGATGAGGAGTCCGTTGTCACTGAAAAAATCCGCGCCGAGAATTGGCTGTGAGACGTCGGCGAGGGTAAATTCCCAATTCATCCGGCTAAGGTTTAAGTTCAGGGGAATATCCCGAGTTCCATATCTATGTATTGTGCTGCCGTTCGAGGCAACTAGTGGGTCGGTCAGTGTGGGAACACGGCGTTCTCGTGGGGAGGCGGGAAAAACGCTCACCTCGGCCCCAGAGTCGATGAGGAAACGGATGAGACCGGCGTTTTTATCCCAAACGTAGAGTAGGCGACTGGAACTGCTCCGACCAGCTGAACTCGTCGCCACTAGCGGCTGGTCGGGCCGTTTCCTGCCGGGAATGTGCACGACCCACGGCAGTTCTTGGCTTTGGTACCGTACTTAGCATGGTACCAGCACAAGGTGGAGTCGCTGACGTGGCGATCGGATGTGCTCATCCTCGGTGGCGGTTTATCGCCTCGCAGTGGGCGACTAACTCCGTACGCCGGGGTTTGCTGAGCCTTCGCCTCGATGACGGCGTCGGCAGCGTTTGCGAGTTCGTGCACATCAGTGAGTTTGAGCGCGGAAACGGTTATCCGGACGTCGTCGGGAAGCTGTTGAAGGAACAGCTGGAGGAAGAGGAGGTCGACTGGGTTGGTGCCGTGTAGGGCGAGCATGTAGTCGAGCAGCTCCGTTGGTTTCCTGTCCCCGAGTCCCGGTAGGCTTAGTAGTTTTGCAGCCTTTTGGTTGGGGGTGAGGCTGTAAACTCGGAGCAGTGCGGCTTTCAGGAACTCGTATTTTCCTGTTGCAGGCAGGTTGGAAATGGTGGCTACTAACTGACTGGCCATGGTCTGGTCGAGCGCGGCAACGACGTAAGAGTACCGCGTTTCGTCCGCGGTTATAGCGCGTGTGGCGAACTGGGTTTCGGATTGGAGGAACCACACGTTGGGTTCCAGGGGCCAGAAACAGGGAAGTTTCAGCGAAACGGCGTTCTGTTCGGCCATGGCTGAGTTTGCGTTCGTCCGGGCTGACTCGTGGTTGTGGTCGCGTGTCGATTGGTAGACTAGAATCGCCGGGTCACCAATGTAGGTACGCTGAGAGTCATCTCTTTAGCGTCCCACTTTATAACATTATAATATTATAACAAAATATAAGGATAGGTTTTATATCCGTATTGCATTGTCAAGTCAGACAGTCTAATGCAGTAGGCCTAAGTGCTACAGTATTGCACTGTATACTGAAAGTATATTCTCCAGTTGGTGCGAGCCATTCCATGGGCGAGCCAACTAGTGAGTTATATTGAGCCAAGGGTCTATCAGTATCTTTTGTGTGCCCTTGTCCATGGTAGTCCGCTACACTAGCACCAAAATTTGCACACAGCACCGAAAAATACAAGTTTGATACGCTTGGTGCAACTCGTATATATTTCATCGAAACCAAAACCCCAAAAACCCCAATTGCGTAAAAAACAAGTTTCAAACAATCAATTTACAAAATTGACATTTCAAAATTTGGTGCTGGCACCAAAATTTGGCACCCGCCGAAAAAAACAAGTTTGAAATTTCTAAATCAATTTATATCAATTCCATCCAATTGCTAACACCAAAAAACCGGTGTAAATCAAAAATAGAGATGTTACAATTAATATTTAATGCAATGTAATTTTCAAAAAACGTCTCAAAAGAAGTGCCAAGATATTAACCCCCCCCCCCCCCCCCCCCCCCACGGGTTTAATAGGGTTAAGCATAACCGGTGGGGGGTGGAACACTGGTGCTTGCGCCGAGAGTGTGGGCCGTATGACCAGCGGGAACTCTGGTTTCGAAGGTTTTACTGCCAGTGGTGTACCCAACGACTTTTCTAATTCCGGAACCGGGATTGGTTCATAGTCCTGTTCTATACCCTTTTCACAGTCCTCATATAGTTGAAGGTCTCGTTCAATGAGTGCGGCTTCGTAGTCTGCGAGTTTAGCGATATCTGCATTCTTTTTGTGAATAAAAATTGCTTGGACCTCGGCATTTCGTTTACGCATTTCGGCCTATTGTTTACGTATTTCGGCCTGTTGTTCGGCCTCTTGTTTACATATTTCGGCCTATTGTTCGGCCTCTTGTTTATGTCTTTCGGCCTCTTGTTTATGTTGTTCAGCCTGTATTTCAGCCTCTTGTTTATGTCTTTCTTCTGCTAGAACGTCCTGTTCGATTTGCAATTGAACGTATTCATCTTCCATCTGTGCTTTAAGGGCCAGTTCCCCCTGTTCTCGTAGCTGATCTCGGAAGGGTTGACCCCCTTGTGAACTACTCACTGATCTGGATACCTCGCTCCTGGAGCTGGAGTGCTGGTGCCTCGAGGACCCGGTCATTTTTCTCGGAACCAATGTCCTGGAACCGGAGGTCCGCACTGATTCCACGTCCGCCTTTTCAGTCCTTAGGTTGTATTGTTCCTCATAACCTCTCACGAGGCTGAGGGTCCTCCGATGTTGTTTACGGAACTCTTCCAAGTGTGCGGTATGTTCCTCCATTCTGGGGTAGTTTTCCATATCGGTTGCGGGAATGAGCTCCTGATATTCTTGTATCATTTGTTCGTATCGTTGGAGGATATTCCTGATTTTTTGCAGCTGAGTTTGTATGTCGCTGAGGGGGGTCTCGACTCACTTTAGTTGTTTGTCGATGCGATTGTAGGCCCGAGTGACCCCACCTTTGAGAGCGCCCAACCGACGTGTGTTTTTCACATTTGGGACCTCGTCGGTATCTGAGTCTGTATGTGGTTCTACCCCATCGGTGTCGTAGGTGTTGTCCTCCATTACTCTAGCGCTTCGTTTATCGCCAAGTATGCGATGTCGTAGAACAGCTCGTCGTACGTTTCGTATTCGGCTTGAACTACCTGGACTGGACAGCAATTCTAAATCATCCCACGTTAGTACCCTGTACCTCAAATTCGATATGCCAGATTCCTGGTTCAACTTGGATTATATCAATAGGTGTGATCGATACTTCCATTCCCTGTTAACGAC
Source organism: Nemertoderma westbladi (assembly GCA_032718475.1). Lineage (NCBI taxonomy): Eukaryota > Metazoa > Xenacoelomorpha > Nemertodermatida > Nemertodermatidae > Nemertoderma > Nemertoderma westbladi. Next base: position 20,222 of record JAUCBJ010009020.1, on the reverse strand, counting down.
TCTCTGTCAATGATCTGCCGACTACGAGTTCTAGACAGTTTAGATTGAGTTTGTGAGTTTATTAAACCACGACTTTGTCTCAAATCAAATACCAGAGTTTCCTCGTAGTGGGTGCTGGTTAAGCACGGAGAGAGTTTGAAGAATACTTGTCTGTTCTTCCCAACTTCCACCCGTTGAAGTTGAGCGTATTATTCTCAATTTTGTTGCCGTTATTCCCGATACCAGGGGGGAAACGCCAATGCTGGAGGCGGAATCTTCAGTGGAGAAGGATATTACCTGAGATGCAAGATTGCGGGTAGAGAAAAAGTTTCATTGGTTGGATATAATCTTTAATGTAACTTGAACTCTGATGGAACTCTGATTGAGAATAATTTGGGCTTCCCCACACCAATATACCAAATATTCACAATAATACACAAATATATAAATTCCTACAGTAAATTATTTAATTACCCACTGTTCGCTTTCAGATTTTAACCTAACTAATGTTCCCCATTTTCCCTCGGTCCTAGTCCCGGTACTGTAGTGTCAGTGTCCGTCCCACCCTTCCCGAACCCTGACAGGATCGGTCATCAGGAAAGCGGTACGGCTTAGCTAGGTGTCTGTCGGTTCATCGCAGGGTCCCAACCACCTAAGCTTTCTGAATCCTTTTCAGGCTCGTAATCGCGTCGGTAGCCGAGAAGCTGCTCCGAATATTCGGTCGGCCAGTAGAGTCTGGTCCTCTGTCTTTCGACCCTGTCGCGTGTCCGTCCCACCCTTCCCGAACCCCGAAGGGATCGATCATCAGGAAAGTGGTACGGCTGGGCTAGGGGTCTGACGGCCCATTGTGAGTCCCAACTGTTGGAGCTTTCCGAATCCTTTTCAGGCTCGTACTAACGCCAGTCGAACCCACGCCAGGAAGTCAGTCCTCGTTGAACCCTTCCTTCGTCCGGTCAGTCGATCCCTGCAAGTCCCTGGCGCAATCAGCTAAGCATTCCGAATCCTTTTCAGGCTCGTAATCACCGCTGGTGGCCAGGGACCGCTAAGGGCAGTCCTTGTCCCCAGGCCTAGCAGGTTACCAACTACCGAAGTAGAAGGAGGTTCTCTAGGCCTAAATAAATATCAGGCAACCCTGACAGCTGATAGTATTACTTGATTTTGCCTCCCACCCCTGGCCCTTAAATATCCGTGCCCCGTAAATTGCCCCAAGATTCGCCCATAAATCGCCCCCAGTCTATTGAATGTTCTCGAATTTTATGTTCCGCACCCAGTGCTGATATTGGCACATTCATAAAAAATAAATCCAAAAAATCTGTAACTCGCGTTATGATAAAATGAAATACCGCGAACAAAAAGTATATGCCATATTTTCTATAAACCAGTTATCATGACCCGTTGCTGTGGTGACAAGGATTTTGTAATGCTGACCATATTCGATCAGGTTAGCTATACCCCTGTATTTGGAGTAGAGGAGGTCCATCATTCTTGCAATATTATCCTCAAGCCCGTTGCTATAGTAACAAGGTCAGGTCGTGGTCAGGTCAGGTATTCTAGGTCATTGATCAAGAAAACTTGCCACCTCCATGCAGCATAAAGGAGGTGCCACCTGTAGCTGCATAGACCCTCTTACTAGGGCAAATCTGGTCCTGTAACTAGGACCCCCTTCGTTCTGGGATAAGGACGCCCTTGGTCCTGGATTAAGGACCCATATACTTGGCTGCAGGGGTATATGGCCTGACCAGGCAGATGGTGATCTACCAATGGCTGGTCAGGAGTAGAGTGTTCTCATGTCCACTCTGAGAGCACTTCACTGCGACCTGCACCTGGCAGCAAGGGTACAGGGCATGACCCAGCAGATGAGCTGCAACAGCCAATGGTGGGTCATGTGCGCCAGAGTAGATATGGGTGATGGGCCTCATATCTGACTCCATTGCGACACCCACCCTGTGGAATGGCAAACCAGGGTGTGGTATTTGCCCCGAGAGCTGACTCGGCAAAAAAAGCACCCCCCAACCCCCACTATGGATTACATTAGCAATGCGGAGGTCCGGCCACTAGAGGCCAGTGGAATTACCGGACACAATCGGCCTCACAGGCGTCAGTTAACTCCTGACTGGCTGCCTGTCTCACCCCCTACTGGAGAGAGAGCAGCCAACAATTATTTGAGTCCCTTTCCTGATGACCTTTCTGGCCCAAACCCTGGGTCACCAGGAAGGCCAGATTGTGATGGGGAGAGGGATTCTGGAGTTGGAGGCTACTCTCATGTTCCACCCCGACCAACAAAGCCATTGGTGAATCTGAGGCAAGTCACAAGACTAGCCTCAGTAAACACCCTAACACTCGGGTCCCCAATGCGACAAGGTGAGCTGACTGCCTTGGCAGATAAGCTTTCTCTTAGCGCAGTGGGTGTTCAAGAGCACCGAATGCAGACTGGACAGACTGATGAGGTTCTGATTAAGGACATGGGGGGCGGTTGGCGACTCGCCCTCGCGTCAGCAGATGATAGTGGCAATGGTGGAATTGGTCTATTGATGAATCCAACTGCACATGCAGCATTGGACAAAATAGACCAAATCTCTAACCGCATCATCCGTTGCCACTTCTCATGTTCTGGAAGACTGGCTAAGAAGTTTCCTAAGGTGGTTCTGATTGTGTGCTACTCTCCAACTAGTGTTGCCCCTGTAGAGGAGGTGGAAAATTTCTACCACAATCTACAAGCAGCTACTGATGGAGTGGATCAGCATGCATTCTTAACATTCCTGGGAGACTTTAATGCAAGTCTGCATCAATCACCTACATCGCCCTGGGTCTATAGCAATAGTGTTAACCGAAATTCTGTCCATCTTCAGGATTTTATCTCTGGAAATGGATTGTTTTCGGCTGGAACCCAGTTCAAGAAGCGAACTGGAAAGCTATGGACTCATAGTGGACCCAGTGGTCACAAGTCCCAGATAGACCATATTCTGTTTCGTAGGAAATACAGGAGCTCTATACAAGACTGTAATGCATTTACACTTCGACCCTTCTCCAGTGATCACCGCCTTATTGTGGCCAAGGTAAGACTTAGTCTGCGTGCTAGCAGAACAACGAAATCTGCCTTGCCGCGGCATGACTGGTCCTCTCTGTTGCAACAGCCAAGTGTGAGATCCAGCTTCACACTACAGCTGAGCAACAGGTATGAGGCTCTTGCCTCTGAGGCGGCAGATCACTGTGAGGGCTATACTGCCTTTACAGAAGCAGTTAAGTTAGCAGCTGCAGAAACAGTTCCTGTATACCCTCGAAACAGGAAAAGGGCCCCCTGGACTGACAACAAAATTCAGAAGTGCCGAAATGACCTTCATAAGGCGCAGAAAGAGTCCCGACTCAAACAGACTACAGCGGCCAAGAATGCAGTTAAGGCTGCATCTAGGTCCCTAAACAGGCAGTACTCTGCTAATCTACAGGAGCTAATAAACCAACAGGTTGATGCCATCAATGATGCTGACGACAGCAGGCAATCATCCCAGGCATGGAAATCGATCAATCTGCTTACTGGGCGGAAAAGCCAACCAACCACCAAGGTTACGGCTGAATCACCAGCCGATCGCCTCAATGGTTGGAAAGCCCACTTTGAAAAGCTCCTCAATAATGACAGGGTATTGCCTGATAACTTTATAGAAGTAAAAGTGTCTGAGTCTGTACTCACAGATATTCCCACTGGCGATATCTCCTTTGCAGAAGTGAAGGCTGCTGCAAAGAGCATTAAGACCAATCATGCCAGTGGAGTAGATGGAGTTTAAAGCTCATCTATCCCATCATAGTAGACATGTACCAAACAACAAGAGTCCCACAAGAAATGAAAACAAATAAGTTGGTGCCAGTTCCCAAGAAGGGCGACCTAACACTCTATGGTTCTTTTCGGGGAATCTCATTGATCTCGATTGCTGCAAAGCTATACAATAGGATTCTATTAAATCGCATCAGGGATCCCATTGATAGACTGCTCCGTGGAAATCAGAATGGGTTCCGTAAAGGTCGTGGGACCATGGAGCCCATTTTGGCACTTAGAAGGATAATTGAAGAGTTATCAAAAAAGAAAGACAGGCATCTGGCTGTTATCTTTGTTGACTTCTTCAAGGCCTTTGATTCAGTCTCTCGCTCACGTATGTTCAGCATACTTTCATTATATGGGATTCCTGATGAAATTATTGCAGCAATCAGATCTGTATACGATGGTTCGACAACATTTGTGTCTACTGTTGACGGTGACACAGAACCATTTGAAGTGTTATGGGGCGTTCTCCAAGGAGACACACTTGCACCATTCTTGTTCATTATTGTGGTTGACTATGTTCTACGCATGTCCTTAGATCATTATAATGATGATGGGGTGATGATAACTCCACCTACTGGCTCCAGAAGTCGAGGAAATCCTGCCAAGTACCTAACTGATCTAGACTTTGCTGATGACTTAGGAGTACTCTCAGAATCATTAGAGGGAGCCCAACGGCTCCTTAGCTCATTAGAACATGCTGCTTCTAGTGTTGGTCTTTTTATTAACTCCAGAAAGACCAAAATTCTGACAGTTAACTTTGAAAGTCCTCAGCAAGTCTCTGATCGGTTGAGCATAAGCTCAAAGGATGGTATGCTTGAGCATGTGGACGACTTCTGTTACCTGGGATCATGGATCCGGAAGTCAGGTGAGGACCTTCGAATACGTAAGGGAAAGGCATGGGCAGCCTTGAATAGGTTTTCCAGGATTTGGAAGTCACCGAGAATTAATCGGAAACTTAAGGTCCGATTATTTAGAGCAGCAGTAGTTCCAGTACTCCTCTATGGGAGTCCATGCTGGGCTCTAACTGCTGAGGACACCAAGTCTCTGGATGGCACATTCACAAGAATGCTACGCCGGGTTCATTTTGTCAAGTACAATGCACACATCTCCAACCAGACACTATATAACATTGGAGGTGTGTCATTGGTTCCCCCAAGCTTAACACTAGAACAAAATCGCCTCCGCTTTGCAGGACATTGCTTTCGCCGTGAGGACCAGCCATTGCATAATCTTGTACTTTGGTAGCCTCATGGAGTGAATAAGCATGGTGGACAGCCCATGACTTTCTTGAGACGCATCTTAAAGGACACTGGCCTTAAAGATGCGGATGATCTAGCAAATGTCATGGGTGATAGGGAGTTGTGGCGGTGCAATTTTGTTGACAAGCCGGCACAGCATTCTTAAAAATGCAGCTGCAATGCAGCATGCCGATCCTAGTAGTATAGTAACAAGGATTGTAATTTACAACTGTAAACTATGTTGGACATGCAGAGATTCTGGCAGTGCAAACACATATGCCGACCACTATGACTATGTACGTAAATCTATTGCAGAAATAGAGTTTAAAATGCAATGTTAACTTTCAATTAATAAGTTGCATAAAAAAAATTGCTCAAGGTCTCAGAAGTTTTTATGGCCTGTTTTGTGTTACTCCACCCCCATACTATAATTTAAGCCAAAAAAATTGCGTCCGTACCCTAATTTATGGTTCGACCCCATTTCTCCTGGACTATTTTTTCCTGTCTGAATCTGAGATATTTGATCCTAAATTTTATGGCGTCCCAGGATGGCATCACGCCTTACCTTGATCTAAGGTCTTACTGCGTGCAAGGGCGTCAAACAAAGTCTTACCTTCCTCTGACGTGGGCGCTTTCGGGCAGTGAGGCATACTCTCGAATGGATGGATGAAGATAATGTGGGCTCCTTAATGCATGGTCGACATCTTTTCCCTTGCATTGCTGAAGCCTAATGGTCCAGGCAGCCATTCCCCGTAGTGTTTGGCTGTCTCGAGATATATACGTTAAAACTACATGGCTGAGAGTTTACAGTATATTTAATGTAAATGACAAAGACTTATCAACTTAAACTAAAAAGTGATTAGGATAAGGTTTTACAAGTGATTAGGATAAGGTTTTACAAGTGATTAGGATAAGGTTTTACAAGTGATTAGGTGATAACCGAAGGGCAAAAACCACCCCTTATATAGCAAATCCTAAGCATGGAATCAACTAGAACATTCTACAACATTCTACGAGCGCACATTGGAGCAATAAATTATCAAGTGCCCTATGATTGGCCCAACCCATCGTTCCACGTGTTGTACGCACCTTATTGGCTTATCTAATTTAATGAAACCGAAAATACAATAGCCCAAAATACAAATTTACCTATCCAGATTCGAACCCCTGACCTACTTAGAATGTAACCCGCAGCACCTTAACCTACTCGACCACTGCAGCAATGGAAACCCAAGTGAAATTATAACTATTGTAGGAAATAAGGCATATTACAATAACTACAAATCAAGGCAAAATACGTCGGGTTTAGAAAGTTTTTTACATAGTACTGTAGATATCTACCTTAACAGTGAAATAATCCCACACAATCTGTTATAAGAATGCTCAACAAACCATTTCACTTGACAGGGTTAAACCAGCCATGTTGTCGAAGGATTTTGATAACAAGTGTTGGGCAGATAGAAGTAAAAAAAAGGTAATAAAATCCGCGAAATTTAAACTCGGATAATTCTTAATTTAATTTTAAAAACTCTGGAATATAACAATTTCCAATTGAACTTTATTAAATACCTATTATTGTTATTTATGTGGTGTTATATGATTGTACAGTAGTCTACAATATAGGCCTACCCTACAGTATGAGTATATATATATATATTATTGTTGTTATAAACACTTATAAATACTGTGTAAAATTATTAATACCCTATTGATATAATAGAACACCCGCTTGTCTTGTTGGTGCTAATGTGTGAATACATTAGATAATAATAATCCTGTCCAAAATTTGATTGGAACAGGCGATAGAATAATATTGTTTACATTTATATTTTGGCGATAATGGTGATTGCTTAATTCATTGTGATAAGTAAATTCTACCTATCACCATATTTAATTAATTAAAGTGTTAATTTAATTAATGCCTAAAGCACGTTGTATATGGTGCAATACGCCACGCGATTATGTACATTTCTATATGCGAAAGTGGTTGTTACCGTAATTGATATTTTCTTAGGTATGGCCTACCTTATTGCAATGAATAATTAGGAAGGTATATTATTAGATATATATTATTAAAATATTATTGAAATTGATTAGTCTTTTAGGATAGTTTCCGAATCTAAATAAATATATATTTTGTTGTTGTTGTATACAGCTCCGCTCTCGTAAAGTGGGAGTAGTGTAACGACCTCATTGTATGAAATGGGTTCGGGTGCTAATAATAATTAATATAGCTGACAATCAGCTGTCGTACAGTACACACAGTACACTACATGACTATGAATCAGGTATCTATTAGTGGAGTAGGAATATAACCAATTTGTGAGATAAAAACTATTAAGAAGATTAATATTCGCCTTTCTTTATGCAATTACATTTTGGTAAGTGGTTTATGATCTGTTAAGATAGATTACGATTGCCCTAGAAGCCATTCGTGGTCGTGGTGTTTCAATGTCTCGTAAATAGCTAATAGTTCCCTATCAAAGGCTGATTTGTGAGTTTCACAAAGCGTTAACTGTCTAGAATAGAAACAGAGAGGTTCTGGAACGCCATTTACCAATTGATGTATAACTGCCCCTATGGCAATATTAGACGCATCTGTAGTAACTGAGTTTGGCATTCTTCGCTGGAAATGCCAGGGACACTGAGTTTAACAGTGCATTTTTAAGCTCGTTGAACGAATTATTGGCTGCTTCGCTCCAATTTAAAACATTGTGTTTTTGCTTATCTCTTCTTGTTAAGTCTGTCAAAGGGGTTGCTATACCCGAGAATCTTCAAACAAATCTGTAGTAAAAATCACACATCCCAAGGAAACCAAAATGCCAAGATGTAAGTGCATAATAGAAAGGCGAATAATAATCTTCTTATTAGTTTTTATTTCACAAATTGGTTATATTCCTACTCCACTAACAGATACCTGATTCATAGTCATGTAGTGTACTGTGTGTACTGTACGACAGCTGATTGTCAGCTATATTAATTATTATTAGCACCCGAATCCATTTCATACAATGAGGTCGTTAAAATACCCCCCCTTTACGAGAGCAGCAAGTCTATATGTATGAGAGATATGATATCTCTATATAAACTAAGCTTAAACATCCTAAACATCTCCAAATTTAACTTGGATTAATTAAATGTTGTTAATTTAGGTCCACTGTGGTACTTGGATTCTTCATGAAGATCCATCATTTGCTAGTAGTAATGCCGCGGACAGACAAGTCATTCTGGGACCAGGTGAATACCCCACCGCGGCTGACTGGGATCCTTTACTTGAAGATAAAATACGTTCAGTTCGTCCACTGCCAGATGTAAGTTATAACTATCTATAATCATCATGCTGCATTGCAGCTGCATTAAGAATGCTATGCCAGTTTATTGACAAAATTGCACGGCCACAACTACCTATCACCCACGAATCTTTAACCCTATTAGTACCTATAAAATGCTGTACAAATACTAAAATCTACAAATTTTAACGAAAACGCCTGATTTTTTGTTTGTACGTCCGAATCCGACCGAAGAAAAACATTTTGAAAAAAAATTTTTGGGTGGTTATTTTGCTGCACCAAACTTAAAGTAGTGAACAATTTTCATAAAATTTTAAAGTTATAATTTTCGGCTAATTGTTTTTCAATACTGGTTTTCTGGGGCGCAAAATCCATTGGAAAGGGTTTAAAAATGATCTGATTACTATAAATGGCTGTTTTAGTACTCTACTTAAGCAGAAAATGAAAAAAACAAGTAACCAGCACTTTTCAGTTTGAACACAAAATTTTTAATTCACTTATACCATGCTATATATTCACATTGTTAGGTTTTCAGGGGCGCTGATTCTAATGGAATACATTTTTAATTTGCCAGATCATTGCTAATTGTATTTTTCGGCGTAATATGGGAAATTTTGGTGCTAGCACCAAATTTCGTACCCATTACCAAAACGTACAAGTTTGAGATGTCCAGTGAAATTTTTATTGATTCCATCAGATTCAGGACCTCCATAGACCCGTAAAACACAAGAAACAAGATGATACTATCTATAGATCAATTTGCTTATTGTTGGTGCTGGCACTACAATTTTCAACCACCGGCGAAAAATACATGTTTGAAAACTCTTATGGAATTTTTACATATTCCATTGAATTCATGTTAGCGAATTCAATTCCGCCAACCACCCCATAAAGTTGGCCAAGCAGGGCCTTTAAGCAATATTGGGAGTACGAGGTTGATTGCCCCAGTATCACCCCAATAAACGGGGCGACAAACCCCAAAGGAACACACACACACAGCGGGGGTCAGAGGTTACACCTCCGGGAGGGAGAGAGTGACAGTAGCGGGGGGAAGCACTCCCAGAGAGATGGGAGGGCGAGAAGTGGGTTATTAGCCAATGGGGGGCAGGCATCCGCTGAGTAATGTAATACGGCCAAACCAGTGCAATATATTACTAGTAACTGTTCCTCATTTATTCACTTAGTTAGTCAGTTTAGTTAGGGCAGAACGGGAACTCTTATCACCGTCCACTGCCGCCATCATCATTCAACTATATTACCTGTACTCATTTATTCACTTACCAACTGTGCTTACACTTTATTATATATATTTATACATACGTTACCAACAATGGTCAGAGCAACTCAATAATATCAGAACTCTTTTCACACACATGGTGGGGACGCGTAAATAAGAAACCGGATAAATCGGGATTCTCGGATCCCGTCACAGTGATAAGAACCAGCAGCTGCCCGATACCGCGATAGTGATAAGACACCCAAACTCTAACTGACAGTCAGCCACTAAGTAAAGATAAAGATGAGTCGAGAAGGAGAGACGACACCGCCGCGGACCCCAGACGGCGACCTAACGATCCGCGAGGCCGCGACGCGACGGTACCGACCCACGACGCCGGATTCATCGACCATAGGCGATCCAGCAATCTAAACCGAGGGGGGCCGTCTACAACGAGAGAGCGAGTCGAGAGAGGGGAAAGACGAGTCGACACACGACGGCGGTCGACGGAAAGAAGAACGGGCCGTAGTGGATAGAATCATGCGGAGAGAATCATCGGTCCGGACACCCCCAACCTCCTCTACATGGCTATGACAGCACCAGACGGGTTGGGACTAGTGGAGAACTCAGGCCATTGTTGAGCGGTGGCGATGGGCCAGCTAATGGGGCTCGTGTGTCACAAACCAATAGACTGGAGTAAGTTCAGAGAGGAGTGCGGAGCAGAGTTGGCAAACTTGCTGAAGTGGGGAGCGAGGCCAGGAAAACAAGAGGTGTATCAATTCCGGAGAGGAGAGATAAAGGTATATCAGAAGCGATATATCCTGCAGGAGGACTGGATAATTCTGGGTTTGCTTAACCTATTCATGACCGTCGTCATTGAGAAAGAACCGACGGCATTCCTGCTATCGGAATCACCCCTGAGCTACAGAAGATCCTTCAAGACGGCTTTCGAGGGTCTGGTAGACCACCCGGGGCTGAAGGGCGAGTCGGTGTACTATAACTGCCGACATCTGGTACACGGGGAGGTGGATACGCCGTATCAGAGATGGGAGCAGCTAGAGGCGGATAGACGAGAAGCGAAGCGATTGGAAGAAATCGCTAGACAGGAAAGGAGAGAGGCAGAGGAAAGGGAGGAAGAAGCTAGAGCGCAGAGCTACGGCTTCGAGGAACAGGCGGCCTTAGACGAACTTCGTTGGACGTCATCAGGGAGTTCGGGGGGAGTCTCTAGGGCGAGAATTAGGGTGGACGGTGGGATCACCGAAACAGTCGACATCGGGATTGCAGACGACGCCCATACCAGTGGGCGCCGAGGGCGATCACCCGCTAAGGAGGCTAGGGGAGCTGGAAGGATGTAAAGTCACGGGCGAGAGCCAATGTGGGAAGGGACACAGTGGGTCCACCGGGATACCGGGATTAAAGCCACTCCTAGAGGAGGACGAGGATGACGACGAGTTCGGAGAGATGCCGCCCATCAGGAGGATCGGCCACTCGGACACGGACTGGGTTGGCGGGAGGGTGGTGACGGCCAGTGGGGCGAGAGCCTTCTGGGATAGACCCGGCAAGCGGGCCTGGGTGCATGAGGAGCCGGCGATGGATTTCGCGGGGAGCACCATCAGGTTGGGCGAGCAACCGGGAACGGCACCATGGGTAGTATTCGGGGAGACGATGCCTGGGAGGGGCGAGGAGATCGACGTGGACAGGGATGCTAACGTCCAGAAGTTCGCTTACCAGCGACTCCACAGACCGCGGAGATCGCTTGGGATGAAAGACGACGTGGGGCGGGAGACATTGGTGCTCGGCTGTGATTACTGTGGGAGGCAAACCCACCAGGAAAGGGGCTGTCTGACCGGTTCCAGAAAGGGACTAGTTGTCTCTACTGCCGCGAGTCGAGCCACAGGATGGGGGCGTGTCCACGGTTGCACAACCGGTGTTCGAAGTGTAACTTCCGGGGGCACTACAGATGCCAGTGCGACTGGATGGACGACGAAGAGAAGTTTAGGATCTTCGAGGAGTGGGCCGACGTCGGGGCCATGACTCGGCAACGTATGAAGGCCCAGGAGTTCCAGTGGGGCTTCTTTAACATCAACCAGGAGGCCCACTTGGAGATTATCAAACGGAGACTTCCGTTTACCTACCAGGAGGTAGCGACGGCGGGGTCATATGCCGGGGTGATAAATACGCAAAGGTATTTGGACAGGTGGACGCCACAGAACAGAGGGGAGTTCAGAGATTTCTTGGCGGAGCATGTGCAGCGGGCGATGAAAGTGATCCTATGGGACGCCACCAGGGGGAGACAACAGGGCCACTCGGAGGGGCCACCCGCGAAGCGATATCAGGAGCTAATAACACCAGCGCCCAAGGAGTCGACGACCGGGATTAGTAGAGAGGTGACGGCGAGGGTCAGGAGCCTGAAGGGAGATAAGACCAAGGGAGCGGCAGCGGCCAGGAAATGACCAATAGAAGAGGACGACAGAGAGAAGGACTTGAGATGGTTCCCAAAGTCAGGTGGAACGAACTAAGACTTCGATGTGGCATGCCTGGAAGGCACCACGTGAGACGTGCGAACTCCTAAGTACAAATTCAAATAATTTAAATAATTGAAAAGTGCAATTAGTATGTACTTACGTAACAATCATTAGTCTAGTTAGCAAATATAATCAAAGTAAATACTATAGTCATACAACCTTTTCCAATTAGCTACTGCGACTGGGGACCAATTGACTATGACAAACAAGACGCTGGACGACTTCACACTTCTTGAGTGCGACGGCACAGGGAGGGGGGTTAGACTCGTCAGGAGTAAGCGGGCTGAGATGGGGGTTGAGTGATAGCGCGAAGAGAGTGTGGGTGCAATTCAAGCATGGGGGGGAGAGGCAAGAGGCAGAACAAGGGACAGTGAGGATGAGAGGGTGCTTAGAGTCAGTTAAGTGCGGGAGAGTGAGGGGGGTTAGAGTGGTGAAAGTGTTGGGGAAACAAAAGTTGTGTGAGAGAAGCGCACGATCGGCCCGACACGGGACGCCAGATGTCTTGGTGCAATGCAAGATAGGTAAAGTTGTACCAAGACGGGGTAGCGATATCATACCAATAAGGAGCGGCCTGGAAAGCCGGCTAAGAAAAAATAGCTCCACCCCACACCCGATGGTAGATCGGGATCCAGCGGAATTGTAGCGCACTGTAGGTGGATGCTATCTTCTCACCGGGAAGATAGCATGGGGGGGGGGGGGTAGGAGTGTTAGCGAATTCAATTCCGCCAACCACCCCATAAAGTTGGCCAAGCAGGGCCTTTAAGCAATATTGGGAGTGCGAGGTTGATTGCCAATCAACCTCGTATCACCCCAATATACGGGGCGACAACCCCCAAAGGAACACACACACACAGCGGGGGTCAGAGGTTACACCTCCGGGAGGGAGAGAGTGACAGTAGCGGGGGAAGCACTCCCAGAGAGATGGGAGGGCGAGAAGTGGGTTATTAGCCAATGGGGGGCAGGCATCCGCTGAGTAATGTAATACGGCCAAACCAGTGCAATATATTACCAGTAACTGTTCCTCATTTATTCACTTAGTTAGTCAGTTTAGTTAGGGCAGAACGGGAACTCTTATCACCGTCCACTGCTGCCATCATCATTCAACTATATTACCAGTACTCATTTATTCACTTACCAACTGTGCTTACACTTTATTATATATATTTATACATACGTTACCAACAATGGTCAGAGCAACTCAATAATATCAGAACTCTTTTCACACACACGGCAGGGACGCTTAAATAAGAAACCGGATAAATCGGGATTTTCGGATCCCGTCACAATTCAGAACCATTACAAACGATAACAAAGGAACAAGGTGATACAATCAATTGATATATTTGGTGGTTTTCAAAATATTGTGCCAGCACCAAATTTTGCGCCCACTTCCGAAATATACAAGTTTGAGATGTCTAGTTAGATAATTATTTGTTTCATTCAATTCAGAACCGCCATAAACCTATAAAACGCAAGAAATAACTTGTAACAATCAATTTAACTATTGAATGAATTTTCAAAATTTCATGCTGGCACCAAATTTTGCACACCGCGCCGAAAAATACAAGTTTGATACTCCTGGTGTAACTCGTAGATATTCCATCGAAATCTGAACCCTAAAAAACCCCTAGTGCGCAAAAAACAGGTTCAAACAATCAATTTAGAGATTTGACATATTTCAAAATTTGGTGCTGGCACCAAAATTGGCACCCGCCGAAAAAACAAGTTTGAAATTTCTAAATTTATTTAGATGAATTCCATCCAACTGCAAACACCAAAAAACCGGTGTAAATCAAAAATAGGAATATTACAAATCATATTTAAATGAAATGTAATTTTCAAAAAACGCCTCAAAAAAAGTGCCAAAAGTAGGGTTACAATATGGTGCTATAACTCAAAAACTACCCAATGATTTTGAAAACCGTTTTCACTATTAGAGTCCGGCAGCAAATTGATGAACCGATTTTATACCCATTAAAAGTCTCATCAGTTTCATGACCACAATACCATACTAATCGATATTAGGGAAGGTGTCGTTCTCTCAGCCTTGAGAAATTTGAATAAAACATGTTTCCATGTCAACAGCGACTGAGACCCTAGCAACCGCTATTATAAACACTCAATATCTAGAAATTTTACACCAAATTGGTTTCTATCGATGATTGCCAATCCAATGAACCCAGTACCGAAGCACTGTTACCATGGCAACCGTTGTTAGGGGCAGTAATCTTCGGGAAACGCCATATTTAACACCAATTTAAGCAATAGAAAACTACAGTGACTCTACTCCTAGTATATCAAGGTTATTCAACTTGGTTTCGAGTCACGGTTATCATCGTTGTTAAGTCCAATAGGATCTCCATAGGCCCCCTACCATCCAGCGATATAAGCATTATTAAAGGACACTGGCCTTGAAGTTGCGGATGATCTAGCAAATCTCATGGGTGATGGGGAGTTGTGGCGGCGCAATTTTGTCGACAAGCCGGCACAGCATTCTTAAAAATACAGCTGCAATGCAGCATGCCGGTCCTAGTAGTAGGGTGGGTGTCGCAGTGGACTCAGATATGAGGCCCATCACCCATACCTACTCTGACGCACATCACCCACCATTGGTTATTCAACTTGGTTTCGAGTCATGGTTATCATCGTTGCTAAGTCCAATAGGATCTCCATAGGCCCCCTTGTGATGGGATCAGGGGATCCCGACCGGTTTGTTTTGTTACGCGTCACCGTGTCATTGAAAGGAAGAAAATAGTTTGTTGCTGTTGTTCTAATATTGTTATAACTCAATGCAGATATGAGTAAACTGAATAAAATAGCACAGTTATCAGAAGGAATAAGGAATAATATGACATAAATGCTATACCGGTAGTGGTGGCGACGGTACAAAATGTCACTGGTCCCTACTGTGTGACAGGGATAACTGAAAGGGGCACAAACATCAACTGGTAATATATATTCACCTCTACTCTACTGTGGCCTTGCTACCTAGCGGATGCCTTTCCCTTGCCCCTCATTGGCTAGCAACCTAATTCTCGCCTCCCACCTCTGTGGGAGTGTTTCCCCCCCGCTGCTGCCACTTCCCTTCTCGAGGTAGCTTGACCTCTAACCTCTTTTGTGTGGCTCTTTGGGGCTATATGTTGTCCCCGTTATTGGGTGTGATACGAGGTTAGTTGTGATTAACCTCGTATTCCCCAATATTGCTGAAAACGCCACTTCCCAACTTTATGGGGTTGGTGAGGCGGAATTGAATCCGCTCACACCCCTACCAACCAGCGATATAAGCATTATATGACTATGATATCAAGATATATATATTCCACTGTACCGTCACTGAGTTACTATTGCCCTGACCAGTCATTAAAAGATGATATAGATTTCGCACCCTAGTACATATTTAGTCATATTATTTTATAATTTAATAATATGGTGGTATTGTATGCATATGTTGTTTTGGTGTAATCAAATTTTGAAAATATAATATTAAAATCACATATAATGTACTTAATAAAAGCAATCGCAATTACAGTAGACACGAAATAATAATAATAATAATGCCACAAATTATTATAAGAATATATTATATTATTATAAGATTATTACATTATTACATTATATAAGATTATTATAAGATTATTAAATATATTATTTTCTAATCAAATACCTTAAAACAGAAAAGAGAATAAAAGCATTTTTTTATTTTAATTTTGATAATTGATATATCAATTTATTATTAATAAAAATTGTGAACCAAAATAGCTAAAGGTAAAATTCCTCTACAATAATTCCTGTGAACATCAACGACCTTTAAAATCATATTTAGAATCATTGTCTAGTCTACATAGCAACAGTTTTCATGATAACTGTGGCCAGAAACCAAGTTCAATAAACCCACTATGCACTATGTACGATACAGCGGGGGTATGTTGAAACAGTACAATCATATAGTCATAGAATGCTTTGGTCGCTGGTTGCTATTTAGTAGTAGCAGTAGTTAGTAGTAGTTCCCGTAGCAACGGTTGTCATAATAACTGTGACTCGAATACAAGTTCAGCATGCGATATACTGAAGGAATATGTTGATACTGAGGTCGCATAATGGGTAAGGTGGTGTTTGCTATGGCGTGAACCGTAGATTACTGCACCTAGCAACGGTTGCCAGGGTAACAGTGGTTTGAAAATTAGCTCATCGAATTCGCAATCATTGGTTTAGTCAAAATTGGGGTAAATCCTGTAACCATTGTGTGTTATGATAAAGCTGCAGATAAACACCCCGGTAACCATGGTAACTCGATTTATGAGAAATGCTCAAGGTTGTAGGGGAGACACCCTCCTAAATAATGTTCAGCAGGGTCTAATGAGTACAAAACCGATGAAATATTTTATGGGTATAAAAAAACACGGTTCACCAAAATTTGTGCTATTTGCTGCCGGACTATTAGGAAGACAATAGATTTTTAGGAAATGTCACAAAATTTCAGATTCCCCACTGCGTTTGTTTCCGAGTTATAGCAAAAAAACCACGGGTGGGTCATATTGACCCCCCCCCCCCCCGGGTTTAATAAGGTTAAGTCCAGTTTCATATATAAGAGGTATCTCAAGAGAGTCATGGGTTGTCCTGTGCACAGCTTGTTCCTCAAGGATAAAACAATGTCCTGTAAGGCGGTGGTGGCTTTGTTCAAGTGTCAAGTTTGTTGGACCAATTCCAATGCTGTGGAGTGTCTGGTTGAAGATGTGCGCTCTACATGACAGCAATGTAGCAGAATGTAGCAATACAAACTGCATTTTTATCGGGTGTTAATGCAACGACGACAACCGACAGCCAACTGTCGAGTATTTTGTCATTTTATTGGCACTTATTTATGCTAATGTTTTTTTTTGTGAAATTTTGCTTTAAAAAAAGGTTGATTTCTATTTCTTAACTCTGTTAATGCTTCCCAGTAAAACAAAACCTCACAGAACCTCTTAATTGTGAGCACCACTGTTGTTGCCTCCGTGTACCCAATTCCTAATGGGGTACTCACTGTTAGCGCATTTGATAAAAAATATGTTCTTTCAATCTCAATTTCATATATTGTGACTCTTTCATGACGATTCTGAAAACACATGCATATGAACCTAAATTTTCCGGTCTGATACATTGAACGGAATGGAGCTAGTGTACCTTCAACGAAGGCCGCTCAATGTATCTGTTTATTTCCCCCTTTCTTCCATTTCCTGTATGGATTTGCTCTATATTTCACTTAATTTAATACCGTATTTGATCGTCTATTATATTTAACTAATATACAGTACCAAGAGGGAGTGGCAACACAGTATAACAAGCAAATGTCTGACTAATTATTTATGTAAGGACTCAAGTCTGGCGACTGTGTTTCCCTTTAGAGGAAATGTATTGTAACAAGTCTTTGGTCTAATTATATTGATATTGCTACAGTATTCAATTTATGAAAACTCTCAATCGTGATATAGTTAATAATAAGAGCTTTACTTACAATAATGGTCTGAAATATCGCCATATCGTCCCTTTCATTTTGAAACCACGTATATGCCATTTTTGCCGAAATGGAGATTTGATGAATTATTTCACTATAAGGTAGCATTTGTAGTTTAACTTTAACGTAAAAACTTTGAAAATCCGACGTATTTTGATTAAGTTACAGTAATGTAATATGCCTATTTATATTTGTACACATAAAACCCTTAGGTACTCTCGTGGCGTAGTGGTCAGATGGTTAAGGCGTTGGTTACATTACGTAGGTTACGAGTTCGAATCCCAGTCGGGAAATTTGTATTTTGGGGCCATTTATTTTCGTTTAGGTGCTAATTGGTAGGCCAATGAGAAGCGTACAACGTAGCGGATAATGAGCCAGGCCAATCATAGGGCATAAATTACCTTATTGCTCAAATGTGAGGCAGTGGAAAATTCTGTTAGGATTCCATGTCCCAGATTAGTGTAAGGGCCGGACTGCGTTGAACGATGAGCTGGGCCAATCATAGGGCACGAAACACTTTATGGTTCAAATGTGAAGCTGTGGAAATTTCTGTTTAGTTTCCATGTGCAATTTCTAGTATAAAAGGCCGGTTTGCCTTCGGTTATCACTTCTTGTTACACACACTTCCGTTATAATTTCTTATAATGTTACTCTATCAGTTTATTCTTGTAAAATTAGTTTATTCGGTTTCTTGTTGAAACTTACTTTGATAAATCCTTTGTTAAAACTGTAAATATACTGCAATTTCCTGACATGTTTTCTTTTGGTCCGACTTCGGGACAGCCGAACACCAGGGAGATGGCAGCCTAGACCGTTAGGCCGTAAGCAACGCAGGGAAGGGATGTCCACAACACGATGGCGCCCACATTTTGGATCGACCGCGCACCCCCTTTGCCCCTTCGAAATGCTCAACTTGCCATGCAGCGCCCGCTTTGTGAGAAAGGTAAGACTTTGTTCGACGCCCTTGCCCGCCGTAAGACCTATAGATCAGGGTAAGCGTGACACCGCACTGGACGCCGCAAATTTAGGATCAAATAATTATATCCAGACACCCCCCCTTTGTCAAGTCCTACGAATCCCTGGGTTAACCTGTACTTCCTACAGGTGCGAACTATTGCCATTCGTCAGTACGCGAGTACACATTAGGTACGGACAGCATACGTTCCATAATTTAGTGATTCATAGCACTGACTGTTTGGTACCGGTTCACTTTGTAGAACGTACATTAGTACCCCCCCCCCCCCCTGTCTGGAGTTAGCTATTTGATCAGGCAAGGAGTATTTCTGCTACCGGCACACTGCTTGGCCTAGGGAGGTTTTATTAATATCCTACCGCGCCTTGCCACGTACTGATAGGTATTGCTGCTAACTACCGCAGCAACAAAGTTCTAGAATTAAATTAGTATACCAGATCAGCTAACGTACGGTAGCGATTAACCCCTATTCTTATCTTACAACCAGAATCTGGTATTAGTGCCGATCACGGGTGTAGTTACTAACACTGTGGTTGCCCATTGGGTTGTGGATAGGAAGGAGAGAGCTTTGACGTCATTCGTGAGTATAAAGTTCTACAAACGCGACTAGTTTATTTTAGTAGCTAGCGCACGGTATCATTTTAGTCAGAAAATCACTAAAACCTAGTAAAAGGAATTACACGAAATTGTTTTATTTGTAACACACCCACACACACACGCCCTAAAACATATTGCCCTTAAAGTTCTACTAGCTATAGCGTACTATACATTACGTTAGGAGGAAATTATTTGTATTTGTACAATTAGGATCTGATTTGATTGCGGCAAGATAAGGAGTATTTCACTTTCGTTATTAAACTGTTGTTTGTCTGGACAACGGTATTGTTACATTTAGGCACGACTTTTAGGCTGATTTCGACAGGGATGATCAGCATTGTTACACTAGGACTGTTAACCACCTAGTTCGTATATAAACCATATAAATCACACTGCGGCAAGTTACTGTATTTAGGACTGTCAGTGATAGTTAGGATTCGCTGCGCGGGGATTGTTTTCCCGTGAGTTTGGTCTGTTACGGTAACTGTACATCTGCCTCACCGGTTAGAGGACAGGTATCCTTCTGTCTAGTACGTAGGCATTAGACCCGCGCACGTACATAGAATAGATACAAGGCTCTGTTCCTCGCCAGTAGTCGTTTGTGTACTATATCTGTTTGTTTAGATATCCTGGACTGGGATTTGTTGTCAGATACTGTACAAGCCCGTATACATTACTAGAGTCTCATAGTAAGGTACATCGTTACTAGGATCTGGTAAGCGGTATACTACTGGACCCTTACAGTAGGAAGTATTTATATAAATTAGTATATAGTATTTCCGCCGTAGCGTATAATATAGATAAATATTTGTTAGCTATTGTAAGTAGGAGATATTTAAAATCTAAGGTTAGTAAATTTAGTAATTTAGAACGTCCCCTGCTTCAGTAGGCTTTTAGGGTAGCTAGTACTTTCGTATTTAATCTTTGACTAGCTAACAGTTAGTTTGTAGCACTTTGTTTTACGCCGTGTGTGTGCGGTGTTACTTTTCGGTACTTGAAAAGGTACATAGGGTTTAAAGACCAATTTGTATCGGTACCTAGGAAGATTTTTCGTAAGCGTAGAAGTAAAACTCTCACCTTCGACCTTTTCAGGACT
>JAUCBJ010009019.1:0-27452 GCA_032718475.1 Nemertoderma westbladi | reverse complement strand
ACTTAGAATACCAGACTTTCTGATGTTATATTTCACTTTGCAGTTACCCCCTTGTGAAGAATACCAAGTTTTCACCAAAAGCACAGGTTATAGAAGGGCTGAATCTAACCAAAACAATAAACAGATTAGTATATGTACAGGTTATAAGACAGAAATAATATATATATATATAAAACGCTATAGAACACTTAATAAATAATAAATTTAAATGATAAATTACTAAAAATAAAAGTCTTCATATATAAAATTTCAATAAAAAGCCTCCACGCACACCAACATAATTAATAAATGCAAATTAATGAATGCAACGATAACAACTAACCGTAAACTACCTCAAGTAGAGCGTCTCCAATCTTGCGGAAATGTTCAATTCAAATGAAGAACTACTATGAAGTACTACTACTAAGGAATGAAATCCTACTACACCGCAGTTTGTAGCCTACAGTCACACAGTTAGTACATATCCTTAATATGGCCAGAAGCTACAGAAGGCCAAAAAACCTCTGGAGAAAATTAGCTTGGTAAACCTTTTTTTTTTTAATTTTGAAAAATGTAAAATAATATAGTCAATTTCAACTTGCCAGTAGGAGTCCACACATAACGGGTTATTTATTGTCAGCGCCTACATCTGGTTACTCGTGAATGTGATGGAATGAGACTTTCTTATTACCGTTTATGTAGTTTTTACAAGAACGAATCTGTGAATATGGAGACATTTTGTCTGAAACCATGTGGAGCATGTTATTTACGCCACATGATTTCTCTGTTTTTTTTTAATTTTATTGAAGTCTAAATTTCTTTTAAGTTTTTCCACTATTATGGTGGGAGGTTTTGTTTCTAAATGTTCTACATTCTACAGTGATTTAATTTAATCACATTTCAAAAACTGAAAAAATGATCTTCACCCCCCACACACACCTACATACTTACCATATTCCGCATAATCATACCATATTAATCCACACCAATCCCCCCCCCCCCTTCCCCCCCACCACCACGCATACCAACGTTGGATTCGCCTGTACTGTACACACCCCAACATTTCGCATAGTCACACATACTTGTCGCACCATAACTTACAGTACTTTTCTTTATTGTTTGGCTCTTATAAGGGCCGTTTTGGTTAGAACATGCACACTCTAACTTAATGTGAAATCACAAAAAGCAGAGCATACCGGATTGTGACGTACAACTTCCCTTGCCCATGGTCTTTATTGAGATGCATGCTGCCTGAATCAAGGATATTACTGACCCACCCTCAATTAGGTGGCATAGGGGACCTCTCGTGGCAATGGCACAGCCATAGTTTGTATGATTGAGCCATTTGACTATTTGCTCGTTTGTTGCTACCCACCTCATATTAAAATTGGGATAAAGGTCGATATGTCGACGGTGCATCAAGCGAGGAAAGATCTGTGACCATAATACCAGTGAGGAGCCATTGGCAGAGTAATCTTGTTTTATTCTCCTCAAATTCGACACAACGAAATCCACGCTGCTAACGCAGAGATCGTTGCCTCCAAAAATGAGGACAATAACACACTGCTTCCTTTCCCAATGGCTCATGATCTCACCGGGGTTGTGGTCAGCAAAGATCAATCCCGATATCGGCTGTAAAGTAACCCTTGCTACTGTTGGTTGTAGGCCAAAGTTACTATCACAGTCTGTATCGTGCTTAATATACTGGTGGATGTAATCAACATGAGAAGATCCGATAATCTTAATATTATGGACTTGGGGCCGCTAACAAACGAAAGGGATTGTACTGGTTAGGGGTTTAGAGTGTGGCATACTCAAGGATATTATAGAAATAATAATAGTAATCATTCGCGGTGGAATGGTTGTGACACTGGATAGGGTTAATAAACTCATACTCAGTTTTATACTACGTATGTTCCCACAATTTGTCAGTGCTCTTGCTTGTAAACCATTTTGCAAATAAATACAATCGATCAGTGTTGATTTGGTGACAGAAAGTCTGTATCAACATACCCTTCTCAGCATAGCTTTAGGCTAACTTTCATCTTGTTTGACTAGTAGGCCTACTATTCTCAGACTCCATTAACTGCTACTTAGTCTGTGTGTCTTTTTTTTGAAAAATCGTAGGCCTACCGGTTGTTTAATTCCGTTCATGCCAAGTGAAATTAATCGCTTTTATTTAATTTTTATTTATTAAATTTTATCTTATAAAAAGTCAGCCACCTTCTACTCTGCTATATGGTTATTCTCTGAAGTTTATTACGAAGCCCTTAGCTTCTTTCCTGTCTCAATTTTTCTGCAGATTTTTGGACATGAAGAAGATAAAAAAAAAATTGCATTTATTGTGTATGTGTTAAATATAAAATGGCATTTAGCTCCCTGATTGGCTAGAGCTGGATTGGCTATTGGTGATTTATTGGGGATTATTATGGGTTTCGGTGGGATAACTAAGCTGTTGTTGTTCACCACCCTGGAATTCATCACCAGAATCCGATCTTCATTTAACTGCTGGGACAACATGTTGAGTTCGCTGTCTCGACGAAGATGTTGTTGCTTGCTGATTCTGTCCACTTCGCCGGCGTACCCATTTCCCTGCTCATATTGTATTACGGCTTTAGCTGCTTCTTCCAGGTCGATGGTTGGCTCCTTGCCAACTCCCCTGAGGAAATCCCCGCTACCATACTCTACCACAATACGCTACCAACTTCTGAGTCTTGTACCAGCTGGAGCTGTAAACTGAGCAACCTATCCGTTGGAAAATCGCATGGTTCTTCTGTTTTTGGAGGCACTTCCTTGATCTCCCTCAACAACTGGCTGTATATCTCTTCCCCTTCTGAATCCTCCCCCTCCTCTTCTGCTACTACTTCCTCTAAGCCTGGGTCCACCTTCTTCATTGGTGGCCAGGCCGATCTATCGCTAAGGAAGTGTGGCCCGTGCTGCCACAACTCTTCCTTCTTTGAGAAAGTGTGGCATACAACGCCCCTCGATAACAGATCTGCTGGGTTGTCGTCAGTAGGGGAGTAATGCCACCTTTCTAGGTCAGTCGTTGCCCTTATCTCGTCTATCCTGTTCACGACGAATATAGGGGTATCGCGGGGGGCCCGGAAGGGGGGGGGGGGAGTCTACTAGTGGGAAAGCGGGTCTGGTAAATAACGTAGTGAACTTATCCTCTGTGGATATTACTGAGGAACAGAGGGAAATTTTAAGTTTGGGATTTGGTTACGTCCCGGTAAGGGAAAGGGGTTTAACGGATTTAATCGATGCGCACACCAGTGTATCTAAATTGGGATCCAAGTTAAGAAACGTTGTGCGTAGACGGGAGCATTTAGAAGATACGATACCGGTACAGGGAGGGGAGGCACGTATATTGACGGAACGGGGGCCGGAACAACGGGAAGTGTCCTTCGTCGCTACGCTGGAGAATGTGGGTTACGTTGTTCAACCAAGGAGGAGGGCTAGAGATCGAGGGAGTGGGAGCGCATATATATGCGCTACCCGCATTAGTACTTTCCGGGGAAGGGACTTGTGTGAACCGAGAAGATTATTCGTCAACCAGGGAGCGCATTATAAGGAGGACAAGGGGGGGAGGACGGATCAGTCGACATCCTCTCATCAACACCAAATCAACCCGGTATGGTAAGGAATATAACAAACATAGGAACGGGAAATGGGAATATAGGGGATATTTCGCCTGTATCGAGCAGAGATCAATGTGGAGGGAGGTTAAACTCCAACGTGGGTGTAGTGATACACGGGAAGCTCCGGCATAAGCAATTAGCCATTCCATATAAACAAAGATTCGTAGCACCTAGAGGGGATAATGTAGTCGTATAAGAATTCATCAACGATCTACACAAATGTTACAACCATAAGACCTAACCTCAAGAAAATGGTTTCATTTAAGGGAATACCTCACCCTGAACCTCTTGCTTTAGCCAGCACAAGACGTCAGCTATTGCGTTTCATCCAACTCCGCTCTGTTCCAGAGAAATATCATAAGTTACAGACTTTACAGCAGACATTTATCCCTGACAAGTTCCATGCTGTAATGCATAATGGTCTCATGCGAGTTGGGAGCCGGACTTCTGGTATCTATTCCACCTATGACCAACAGTTTCCCTTATCCTTTCTGATCCTGATATTATGCGTGGTCTTATTTATGACTCTCACCAACTCAATCATCATGCTGGACAAGAGTTTATTTTGACTGATTTGCGGAAACACTATTATCTGGTGCGGCCCTGGAGATCTTTGCGGTCAATTCTCGACCATTGCTTATCATTGCTTATCAAAGTTATTTGCTCGCCCTTGCAGCCAACTTGAGGCTAACTTACCCCCAGAGCGTCTCCAAGTGGGTAAACATGCCTTCACTTCAACTGGTGTAGACATGTTCGGTCCATTCCATGTCCGCAGGGGATATCGAACCTATAAGCAGTGGGCTATTATCTTTACATGCTTTACCATCCGTGCTGTCTATCTCGATGGTGTTGATCGCCCCGACATGGAGAGTTTCATGTTATGCCTTAGACGTTTTGTTGCATCCACAGGTGGTGCAATACAATACCGATCTGATTGTGGTAGTAATTTCATTGCTGCAGCCCAAGAACTTCGTAACCTCATTGAGGACTGGAATGAGTCTACCTTCCATCAGGTGCTAGCTGGGTTCCAGATATCCTCTCAACCATGGAAATTCAACCCACCTCATGCGCCCTGGTATGGTGGGGCATACGAAAGACTCATCCACTCAATTAAAGCAGCTCTGATGACAATCCTTCCTTCTCCGCGAGACTTTTCTGATGAAATGTTCCGAACACTACTAATGGAGATTGCGGACTCCATAAACCATCAACCATTGGTTCGTATTTCCAATGATCCAGATGCTGGGGAAGCTCTTACCCCAGCCCACTTCCTTAATCCCCGTCCTTCATCTCTTCAAGTTTACGAGCATCATGATGATAGTGATCATTCTGCTTGCTATTTGAAATCCTATTACAAGGCAGTTGCCTTACATGTTGATACTTTCTGGGGAGTTTGGAAGACTCACTACCTTCCAACTCTTCAAATGCGAAACAAGTGGTTTGCCCAAGCTACTAATATTTCCATTGATGACCTTGTTATCATTGATGAACCAAATGTCCCACGCCACAAGTGGCTTCTGGCCCGTGTGCTTGAAGTCCACCCTAGTGAAGATGGACTTGTCCGTTCTGTTACCCTTAAACTTTCGAATGGCTCGATATTGAAGCGCCCTATCCAACGCTTAGTATTACTTGAGTTGGCCAGAGGCCACCATGGTAATTATGGGGATTCCCCAAAAGTACTGAAACAGAAGGCTTAGGTCATCCTTCTAACTCAGCCCTTCATTCGTAAATGTACATATAAATTACTTAGGCCCTATTAAGTAGTTGGTTAAGTAATATGTGTAGGTACTATTTCTATTGTCTGTACTGTAGCTACTGTAATATCACTAAAATAGAAAATAGAGAAAATTTTACTCAATGACAATTTTGGGAGCGGAAATACTACCCAAGATTACTTTCATTGCATCTGTTTTTTATAAATTTCTTACCCTAAATTTCTTTTTTTTTTGGGTCATTATAATTGGAGTTATTGTTCATTAAAAATTTAAATTATAGTTGCATTTGAAAAGATGCTCCTATGATTTAAAACTTCCTTAGATACATTACTTCTGTAACCTTAAGTTACAGATATATTTGCTTAACCTTAAGTTGTGCAAATATTTAAAATTATTAAACGGCTGGACTAGTCCAGTAACAAGCTTTAGTTAAACAGCTCTTGAGGTTGCTCGCTTAAATCACTGGTGCGATTTAGTTGGCTTTCTTGCCTGGAATGCTCCAGGAACGTTATGTGGTTCTACCGGAAGTCGACTCCTCATCCTCCTCGACTTCTTCTGGCTTCTTTAGACTTAACGCGGTTTCGGATACGAGACTACCTGCTCTAGGAGCTATCCTCTCTCAAGAATCCTACCGTATCTATATTTGGATTTGGATGCGCATGTGGATTTCTAAATGCTTATGTCCACCTTGAACCACCGTGTGCGCCAGCCCAATACACCACCTTGACTTGAGTCATAGCCATAGTCATCGGGTCGTTTGATCGCTTCCTAAAGTGCTTTATGATGAATGGTCGCGATTTATATACGTTTTCGTTGTTAGTTTCACTGCTCGCTTTCAGTGGTGTAAAGAGGATTCATTGGGGGAGTTTGGGCCATTTACCAGATATATAGGCCTATACAATAAACGATAGCTTTGAACTATATACGTGAATAATGGAATACGCGATTTTCCAAAAGGTTTATTCTTAAACAGAAGACAAGAAATTTTATGTTCGATGTTGGGTCTGGTAATTGTTCCATCAGGGTTGCACCTCTACTACACCATTTGCCGCACCTTCAGAAACGTGCTATCTTACATAAAATTCCCAATATTTGTAATATATCTAATTTATATATATATATGCAATCTATGATATGCAATTATAGTCGTGCAATTTAATTATAATACGTAATATAATAGGGTCAGCCAACCTAGTGGTTTTCTCCAAGTCTCCAATTTTTCTATATTTTTTTTTATATGTGTATATTTGTGCTGTTAATCTGTTCTTTATTGTTATTGATGAAGCCTAAATATTTAGTTTAGTATTATTAGAAAGTATATTAGATGTTTAACATCAGTAGTATGTTTGATATCATTCATTATCTGGATATATTTTTTTTTTGTTTGTTTTGTTTGTTTGTTTCGTGTTCCCTTTGTTTCGATATTTGATTATTATTTTTGCGTATTTTTATGTAGCAATTTGCTGTGGTCCATCAATTGTATATAGCCTATCAGTACTAGGCTATAGGGAGCGGTGTCAACGGCGGTTTGCCGATGTTGGTCCACAGGCAAATTGGCGCTGTGTTTTTAGTATCATTGATGTAAAAAACCAAGATAATTTGTTTATAGATAGATTGCCCTACCACATGAGATGAAATGTCTACATTTTATACTGTATTTTCCTCCAGATATAACTTTGAGAATAGTTATACTGTATATGTATACTTTCTTTGTACAGTCTGATGAGAATAGTTATACTGTATATGTATACTTTCTTTGTACAGTCTGACCGTGTCAGTCTGCATTCATTAACTTTATACATACTTCGCACAGTCTGACCGTGTCAGTCTGCATTCATTACTTTATACATACTTTGTACAGTCTGACTGTGTCAGTCTGCATTCATTACTTTATACATACTTTGTACAGTCTGACCGTGTCAGTCTGCATTCATTAACTTTATACATACTTTGTACAGTCTGACCGTTCTGCATTCATTACTTTATACATACTTTGTACATCTGACTGTGTCAGTCTGCAGTCATCACTTTCAATTGCCCGTCTGACCGTGTCAGTCAACCTTTACTTGTGATAGCGGTACCATGTACCGTCTGTACCGTGTACAGCTCAAGGATGGATTATTGGGGCATTTGAAATTCTGAAACACAGCGTTTGTAGGGTCCAAACCCCTACAAACTGTTATCTCGCCCTACTTTCGGATATATTTCAATATTCCAAGAGTTTGGTTGTTGATGTTGGTGCTTATTGCTATAGACCTATCTGCCTATCAGGCCTATTGCCGATACAGCGATATTATTGAACCACAATAATTATTACTGGAGACAGCTCCTAGGTTGGGGGCCGATTATTATCAATCCGGTGAGTTTTTGGAGTTATTTATAAACCTCTTGGGTATAACCTAATTAAAGCTTGATATCATAATAACCTCCCACGTTAGATAGGCCTAGCAGCCTAGGTAGCAAGTTCATTGACCTCAATTATAGACACCATTTATCCGTTTGTGAGCGAGATAGTTTTCTCGAATTCAAGTTACAACGCCCATGACAGCATGACCCCCTTTATTGCGTAATCGCAGCCATGCAAAGTTGTTCCATCCTTCTGAGAAATCACATTGTTAAAATCGACTTTGACATGCATAGCACTAAGCTACCTGTGCCCAGCAGAACAGCCCAAGAGACAGTTCATGTCCTGGACTCTGAGCGAAATATTAATGATTTGTCGCCCGTTGTCCCTCGTCCGCCCGCTACAACGTTGGCGGCTCCCGCTTCGGCGGTCGAGTGGGTGGATGAGAGACGGCGGGGGATGGATCTCCTGCTCGGGCAGATGCAGGAGACTGTTAAGCAGTTCAAGGGCACAGTAAGGAAAAGTAGGTTAGAGTTGCAAGAAGTGCAGCAAAGTATCGCGTTAGAACGCGATAAATTAGTAAATACACAAAAGGGTATACCACCACCCCCTGTAACAATGTGTCAACCTGTTAGGTCTGAAGTATTTCATGCGCACGATGTGGAGCCTACACGCATCTATACTGCTAGCGAAGTGGAAACTCCTATAGTAAACCCTATTAAGGGTAATTATAAACCTGTTGACAATGATATTCCATATAGACTTGATAATAATCCGAGAGATTTATATACCGATAACTCGATATTAAATAACACGATGGCCCAAGAAGGTTTTACGCGTCAAATGGCTAGAACCGAAGCCCGTCAAGCGGTAAAGGTGGGAGAGATCGTCAAGTTCAATGGAGATGAGATGAAATGGTTACCTTTTAATGAATATTACAAAGATAACGTACAGAACTCTGTGCTATCTAATGGAGAGAAACTTAGATTCCTTATCGAGTGCTTGGAAGGATCTCCCAAGTTAATGGCGTTAAAGTTTATTGGACATCCAGATGGATTAAGACAAGTTTGGGATACACTGAACATCAGGTATGGTAATAGGACTAACATAGCTAGGTATTTATATGCGAAATTAATGGCGCCCCGAAAGTTTCTTAGCAGCGGGATTATAGAGTTTTCTGACGAGATACAGGAGATCTGTAGACAACTAGATTGGTTAGGTAAGTCTCATGAATACCAGAATTCTATGGTTGTAGGAGCCTTAGCATCTAATTTGCCCAAGGGTGGAGTAGGTACACGCTGGGACAAGACAGTGTTGTATATGATGGAACAACAACGAAGAGATCCTACCATGGCTGATCTCATGTCATTCTTAGATGGAGAGGTAAAATTACAGCTCCTAAAGCAGTCCAGAGAGAAGACACCGGAAAATAAGGTAAGTGAGAAACCCGTTTCTAGGAGAAAGGTAATACCAGTGTATTATACAGACGACGGCGAAAGCCAGGCTTCTCAAGAGGAAGACAGCGGGAAAGACACTGAAAGATCTTACTATGACAACAAAACGCCTAAGGACGTAAGTAAATTCAAGTCTCGAACCAATGACAGGAGAGAACAGGTAAGAAAAACTCTTCCTACGTCTCCTAAGAGAATTCATGTAAGAAAGCCCGAGGAAAGAACGAGTGTGCACAACGTTACCCAAAGTAAGGTAAGTAACATCAAACCAAAATGTGTGCTGTGCGACGGGCCCCACCGTTTAAGTGCGTGTTATGAATTCCTTAGGAAATCACTAAAGGATAGACGTGAAGTCATGTGGGATAAGCGGTTGTGTTATAATTGCCTCAGACGAGGACACCAACGGCGAACCTGTTACTCCGACACCAGGTGTGCAAAGTGCGGTGCAAAACATCATATCTTGTTGCACACTGAATTCGAGCGAAACAGCCAGAGTCAGGTAAGTGATTCCGACCTACATGTCCAATTCAGTGATGTGAACGACACTGACCAAAGTTCTGAGATGGAAGGATTCTATACGGATGAATTCTCCGATGAAGATGAATCCTGTTACATGTTAAATACCGCAGTGTATCGAGCACTTACGTATGAAAAGGACACCGACAGCGAGCTCACCCTAACTACTTCTGACAGACAACCATCTTGGAAAGCACCAACTTCCAATGTAGGAATCCGAGAATTTCCTGTAGTACAGTTAAGGGTCCACGGACCTACAAGGAGTTATATAGTGAATGCCCTCCTTGACTCCGGTAGCACAGGAACATTCATCGACAAAGAACTAGCTGAAGACATCTTTGCTGGACAACCCAAGTTCCGAACTAAGCTAAACATGTCAGGAATTATGCAGGTTTGGAAATCTACAGTAATAGCGGATTATTACGTAGGTGCGTTGTCCACCCCCCAGGATGAACTAGGAGAACACAGCATAAGATCAGTAAAAATGGTGGCGATAAAGAACTTCGCTACCAGCCAAGTGGAACCTTATAACTGGGATGAGGACGATTTCACCCAGCAGCTTGATATACCTAGATTCAACACCGATTACCCTGGAGTGCAAATACTCATCGGTCAAAACGCGCATGAAGCGCTCGAGACATTGGAGAAACGGCCTGCTCAACCGCAACCACTACAAGCTTATGCGGGAAGAACTAGAGTGGGTTGGTACTTTACTGGCCCTTCCCGTAGAACTCTCATGGAAAGATTACCGAAAGATCAGGTATATCAAGTAAGAGAATGGGAAGTGGAGAGCAGTGAGTTAGACGACCCAACTGAGGGAACACCATACTCCTCAGATAATGATGATATTAACTCCAATGTAGATCAATGGAGACATTGCCCCGATACGATTAATCTAGCCGACATCGCTTCCAGAGGTGCGACTCCTCAAGAACAGACAGATACTCCAGACTGGTTAGGTGGACCCGACTTCCTAAGTAAAGAAGATGAATGGCCTCCCCATCTTACCACGGCTGAGATTAGACAAGCCAAGGGGGCGGAGAAAGTCAAACCTAAAACCCGGACGAGTAAATCAAGGTTATTTAAACCCGTGATAGATCTGTCTGTATTACACATTGCCAGGGAGACACCGTCACTCCAGTAAGAACCTGAAGTAAATCTAAGCCTTTGGGACGGACAGTGGAGTGACTCGCGCTGGTTGTTGTTGTCGTTGTGCAGCTACGACGTTGGCGATAGGCACATCGGCGAAAGTACACCAGCGCTGAGGATCTTGCGCTGTCCGGGGGCCGAGAGGGGTAGGCAGCGACGCCCGCTAGCCTAAATATAAACTCATTATAATATTGATAAACTCATATAGCAGATATGACTGAGTTGATAGAAGATGATCTTGGTATCAGGGAGCGATATATTCTACCTTTACAAGCGTTTGTTGATAGCTTGATACGCGGCGACGCTGGTCCAACTACTACAGAGGACGATGGTCGTTATATCGAACCGCCAATGTCCCAGGAGCAACTTACGCGTGAATTGGACTATAGAAAATTCACCGCTCGCTATACGCATCGTAATTGTACGTATATGGACTTCTTAACTACTGGTCATCCTATCGATTTACACGATACGGACGATATCGACACCGAAAGGGAAATGGTCCTATTTAAATATCATACCCAGCGGAGTCGGAACGATAAATTGAGAATCGAATGTGAAACTTCTATTCGAAATCGACTCGAAAGAGAAGACGTTAAAGAACCGGATAAACGCGGTACTTCCAACGTATATTTGGAATTCCTGAGAGAAACGTTGTAAAACCGAATAAATATCACCCGCGTTTCCCCTACAAGACGTGTGTCTTTGGTATTATTGCAATGAATGCCCAAGACCCAACCTAGAAACGGAAAGACATAAACATCCGTAGAGACGTTGCTTTCAACACGGTTTTACTCGCTATATTTACGGGAGTTTCGAGCGAAACTTGTTCGATGTATCACCTACGCTCGCTCGATTCAAACAATCCTTAAATAAACCTATGATCAGAGTTCCGGAATACTCGGTCAGACCTCCTCATTCCCTAGTTAGACCTCAGACTCTTGATCCTAATAGTATCACGGATCCTCCCGAACTGTACTCACTGTTCAAAGATCTAGTGTTACCCGAACAGTTAGTCGGTGGCACTCCGGTTGTGGGCTCCCTAAATATTTGCCCATCTTACCTAGTCGGATTGGGACGCGGACATCTAATATCGTCATTCAACCGTATCATCGTCCCTGTTTAACCCGATACAACCTGTCACCGAGGCGGAGGAGAGAGTTGTACGAAACGCGTTGGACGCTATTCGTCAACAGAGCGGAAAATGAACCTACAATTGTTTAGAGACACATAAATTGCAGCAGCAAGTCCAAGCGGTAAACGAATTAACTTAATCTCAGTTCGATCAGGAAATTCAGAATTTCTAAGAAGATATCGAACTTGGACGACCCTATTCTCTGCAAGAGTTTTGGACGAACGCATCCAATGATAAGCGGAGGAAAATCAGCTCGAGGAGAAGCATATCGAAATGGACGGGACATCGACCGTAACCCTAAACCTTCTGATGCAATTGTATTGCACCCTTCACCCAGGAATTACAGCCCTCCTAGTAAAGTGGCTCGCCCCAAAGAGAAAAGGACTCTTGCTAGCCTCCAAAAAACTGCGTAAACGCCGTCCGCGCAAGAAAAACTAACTGTTTAGAGTATTTTTATATTTTAGAAACTGTGATTTTTTATATTTTATAGAATTAAATCCCATTTTCTGGGAGCGGTGTAAAAGCTTTTGCGGAATTGGCTGGTTATTTTCAGATTGCCCTAGCAACTCACATTAGCTACGTTATATTTATGTATATCTAACGAACAAGTGACTCCTCCCATCCGCATACAGTAAGCCATAATCTGAGGAAATGTAGATTATAGGTCACCAAATTATTGGTCGGTAAATTGGTACCGGCCATGTGCCGGGGGTAAAGAAATTAGTTGTGTCAGTGGCGCCTCAGCCTACCCTCGTGTAGAAGCCAAGAGCTGAAGAGAGAGGTGGCTTTCATGGTTACCTCCGCTCCGGTTCAGTACCTACCTTGTTGTAGGCCTACTCACCGATCACTTTCTGACTTTTTTTATTGGCTTGGGCGCTTCGCTCCGTTTGCTTCGCTCACCAACCCAATTAGGATTACCTGATTACTGTTAGATCTAGGTTAGGGTTGTAATGCAATCCTAACCAAGGGACTAACCCTACCCCCTTCGGGAAGTCCATTCAAACAGTAAAAAAACGGGCAATTTGAATCCGACGCTAAACTCCACGTATGCCCGGTACGTACCGGAACGGTGGTAGGTAGGCCTACAAAAGATATCAGGCAAGATATAGGCCCTAGTAGGATACCGTACAGCCGTAACGGTACCGTTACCGACCATTATTATATATCTCAAAACATGTCTATCCGGTATACTGCACAGCAAGCCCTAGATATCATACTCAATTATGAAAGCGAGAGTGATGATGAAAATGAGGAGGAAATCGGCGACGTGAGCAACCAAGAGGAGGAGGATGTCGTTCTGGAACAGGATGGTTCTTCCGAGAGTGACGAAGCTGCTGGGCCAACTCGTCGTGTTAGGGAGCAGGCAGATACCCCTGCAGGTGCATTTTCCTGCTTTTTCACGAATGAGATTTTAGACATTATCATACAGTGTACGAACGAGGAGGGGAGCCGGGTTTACCCGGAGACTTGGAGTCCTATTGACCGGGTTGAGTTGCAAGCCTACCTGGGACTCATACTATTGGCAGGAGTTTATCGAGCGAGATCGGAACCAGTGATACATCTCTGGAACCGGGAAAGTGGCCGCCCGGTCTTCGGCAATTGCATGGGAAGGAACCGCTTTCAAGTCTTGACTCGTGTCCTCCGATTCGACTCACGCGCGGACCGCGAAGAACAGAGACAGCGGGACAAGATGGCGCCGATTCGCGTACTCCATGACAAGTTAGCTGCCCTCTGCCGCAACAACTACAAAGTTGGCGCACAAGTTTGCGTGGACGAACAGCTGGTAGTGTACAGAGGCCGCTACCCGTTCAAAGTTTATATTCCTTCAAAACCTGGGAAGTATGGCATGAAGGTTTGGGCGTGCTGCGATGTGGACACTGCGTACCTCACCAACTTCGAGCTGTATACGGGTATGACTGGACGCGGTCCTGAAGTTGGACAAGCATCCAGAGTGGTCTTGCAGATGACCGAGCATCTTTCAGGAGCTGGACGAGGATGCACAATGGACAACTTCTTCACCTCATACGATCTGGCGCAGTCAATGCTGTATCGTCAGCTTACTTTGTGTGGCACCGTGAGGAAGAATCGCCGATTTCTGCCTCCTGCTATGCTAGACGTCCGTTCTCGCGCTGTTCAGTCCAGCAAGTTCGCCTTCCACAATGGCATGACACTAGTTTCATACATGCCCAAGAAGAAAAATAACGTGGTTCTTTTATCTACGCAGCACCACGATGCCGAAGTTCACGAGGATCGCCAAGACAAGAAACCGGAGATAATTCTCCACCGTGGACACGCTGGACAAGCTTCTGCGCACGTACTTGTGTCAACGCAAGTGCCGATGTTGGCCGCAGTTGTTCTTCGGGAATTTGGTCGACATTGCTGCTTACAACTCCTTTGTTATCTTCTTGTTTTGTTTTCCCGAGTTCATGGAAGGAAAATCCCATCGAAGACGCCTCTACCTGGAGAAGCTGGCATTCGAGCTGATGGCCGGGAAGATGATGCGGGACCGCCAGGAGGCGCAACCTGGTGCGCAGGCCGTGCCGCCATTGGCTGCAGGAAATGCCCAAAGACCGAGGAAGCGTGCCCGTTGCGAATCCTGCCCTCGAGATCAGGATTGGAAGACCACCGAGCGATGCAGCGCTTGCGGCAAGGCCATTTGTAAGGATCACCTCTGAGTGGTCTGTGTACACGGATGCTAACTGTTTTTGACACTTTACCCCGGTGTTGCAGTAAAAACTATTTTATTTTGTTGACCCAAAAATGGAATATAGCAGGTGGGGTCGCTAGCGACCCCATGGTACTTAACGTAACTTTTTTTCGCGGTAATTAGAAGGTTAAACTGATGCGAAGTGGCTGGGAAACCGTAAATCCAGATTAGGGAATGTAGATGTAAGGCGCCACGGCCTGCAGTTTCGGGAAGAGCAAAGAATGCCTTCATATAACCGAAAAGGCCACGTTCATTTCCGCTCTTGTTAGCCAAATACCATCCGAGAACATTGCGAATTAAGTGCGTGACCAAGCGATTGAAATACTTTTCCGCCGCATGTGGCCTGTACCGAGCGCTGCAAACCGATCTGCGGGTGTAGGGAAGTCATCCGTATCGTTGAACTGAACAGATATATCCTTCACATTAGACGCCTCTGCATATTTGAAAAGTAGAATAAAAATAATTATGAGTTTAGTTAATAATAATAAAATGCTTTAAATATATATAATAAAAGGGCGCTCATTAACCCTATTAAACCCGGGGGGGGGGGTCAATATGACCTCCCCGCACCCGTGTTTTTTTTGTTATAAGTTATAACTCTGAAACGAACGCGTTGCGAATCTGACATTTTATGACTTTTCCTAAAAATCTATTGTCTTCCCAATTGTGAAAACAGTTTTCAAAAATATTGGGAAGTCTTCGAGTTATAACACCATTATTTAACACAACTTTTGGCACTTTTTTGAGACTTTTTTTGAAAATTACATTTCATGAAATATGATTTGTAACATCTCTATTTTCTATTTACACCGGCTTTTTGGTGTTTGCAATTAGATGGAATTCATATAAATTAATGTAGAAATTTCAAACTTGTTTTTTTCATCGGGTGCCAAATTTTGGTGCCAGTACCAAATTTTTAATTATGTCAAAGTTGAAAATTGATTGTTTGAACCTGTTTTTTACACAATTGGGGTTTTTTGGGGTTCTGGTTTCAATGGAATATATACGAGTTGCACCAGGCGTATCAAACTTGTATTTTTCGGTGCTGTGTGCTAAATTTGGTGCCAGCACGAAATTCTGAAAATCCATTCAATTGCTTGTGACACCTTATTTCTCGCGTTTTAGAGGTTTATGGCATAAGAGTTTTCAAACTTGTATTTTTCGGGTTAAAATTGTTGTACCAGCACCAAATTTTTAAAAATAAGCAAATTTATCAACATATATTATCACCTGAATCCGATGAAATCATTTAAAACAGCACTATCTCAAACCTGTACTATTTCGTCATGGATACGAAATTTGGTGCTAGCACCAAATCTTTATAAAAGAAATCCAAACATAACCTTATACAACGCCGATTTATGACCATGTATTAAAATTAAACTGTATGCTAATCCAATGCTCGTTTACTTTGTGGCTCGCCCTACATTTTAGAAATAAATGTATACCATGTCCCGGTATACCATGTCATCTGAATTCCAGTCAGACAATAAATGTGAACTATGCCGTAAGACAAGTTCATCGTCGCATCCTCACATTCGTTGTAACATCTGCGCTTGCGTTGCAGATATTACGTCACCTGCAAATATAATTAACCAAAAAAAATATAATTAAAAAATCATAAAAAATTACTCACTACATTTCAATATACTGCGTAGCAAAAATCGTCATATCAAATAATAAGTGACAGAATAGATCTGCAATAATAAATGTATAAGAAAGAGGAAATAGTTGTCCCATGATACGTATGGGGACGTTCATAAAGTATGTCAAGCAAATTTCCCCGATGTTTGACAACCCCCCCCCCCCCCCCCATCTCTGTCACAAGGTGTCACGCAAGCTCCCCCATCTGTCACAATAGTAAATTTATAATACCCAGCCCCCGAGACAAAAAATATTTATGTCAATAATACACAATGTTTGTTATGCCAAAATACAACATCGGATTTCCCATATCACATTTCCCACGGACAAGTCAAGTGTTCATCTATATATTAATAACAGGTATTACAGAGTCGGAGTCAATGGATGCTATGTCCTCCCCAATAATCGAGGGTGGCGCTAAATCGCCAAATCTTTATAAAAGAAATCCAAACATAACCTTATACAACGCCGATTTATGACCATGTATTAAAATTAAACTGTATGCTAATCCAATGCTCGTTTACTTTGTGGCTCGCCCTACATTTTAGAAATAAATGTATACCATGTCCCGGTATACCATGTCATCTGAATTCCAGTCAGACAATAAATGTGAACTATGCCGTAAGACAAGTTCATCGTCGCATCCTCACATTCGTTGTAACATCTGCGCTTGCGTTGCAGATATTACGTCACCTGCAAATATAATTAACCAAAAAAAATATAATTAAAAAATCATAAAAAATTACTCACTACATTTCAATATACTGCGTAGCAAAAATCGTCATATCAAATAATAAGTGACAGAATAGATCTGCAATAATAAATGTATAAGAAAGAGGAAATAGTTGTCCCATGATACGTATGGGGACGTTCATAAAGTATGTCAAGCAAATTTCCCCGATGTTTGACACCCCCCCCCCCCCCCCCCCCCATCTCTGTCACAAGGTGTCACGCAAGCTCCCCCATCTGTCACAATAGTAAATTTATAATACCCAGCCCCCGAGACAAAAAATATTTATGTCAATAATACACAATGTTTGTTATGCCAAAATACAACATCGGATTTCCCATATCACATTTCCCACGGACAAGTCAAGTGTTCATCTATATATTAATAACAGGTATTACAGAGTCGGAGTCAATGGATGCTATGTCCTCCCCAATAATCGAGGGTGGCGCTAAATATTCATCGTTTGTTATGCCAAAATACAATATAAATTCAATCACTATCTACATTTTCCAAGTCAAGTGTTCTTATTCTATATTAATAACAGGTATTACAGCGTTGGAGTCAATGGCTTCTATGTCCCACTCAATTTATCTATTATACTCAATGTCATATGTCATATCATGTCAAATGTCATATTTTATAATGCGGCAGCAATATTTCTTCTTAACTCCAAGAGTGTAGCAGCAAGATTTAATGTTGCCTCTTCTTGCAATTCGAAATACAAAACTGCTGGAGTACCGTAACAGGATATGTTGTTATTTAGAAAGAACTCACGGAGACAATTCCAGGCAGCTATGGCCAACTTATCTCGGCTCTGCGTTCCTCCAGACTGCCACTGCATCTGTTCATTAGCGTATCACCACCTAATGAATTGGCATGTTGTAATAGCTGCTCTCTTCCTTAAACTCCTGGTGGTAGTAACCCAGCTTTAATGAATGATGTCTTCAGATTTGGAACACAGAAAATATCGTGTTCGGTTTCGAATGTTCCCATGCTCAAGATGAAACATAGCAGAAACTTTAGCAGAATTTACAGTATAATTAACATTAGTATTATTGATGTTTCTAATGAAATCTTTTAGAAGGGGAATTACAATAGGTCGAATTTGCACCATCCTATTGTCGCCATCTATCCAAGCACCAGTGACCCGATTGGTCTGCGTTCCTGGGTGGAGTAATTCGCGCAAACCAGGTTAAGTACAACTTCAGTGAGTTTACAAACACTAACACAGGTGTCCGTAGGGAGAACACTGATATTTTGTCGATGCTTATCTTTGCAGCTTTTCTATCCAGAATCATCAGTTCCTGGATTTGGGTAAACTGTCACTCAGGTAGCAATTGCATCAAATCCTGATGTACCCTAACTGCTTCCAGGAAGTCACCAACCGCCCCTCCATCTGCTGGTACTGCTGGTCCCCTGTAACGTTTTTCGATCATATATCCATGGCGAAGATTGATATCCATAACAACTGTTGGTATGTAAATCGAATCTATATTTGAAACTGTCAGAGGGAATTCCAATAATAGCCATTGTGCTTCTGGACAACCAAGAGATCTTACTTGCTGTGTTATTTGTTTGGATTCCTGTTGTTGGTCTTTATTTTCTTTATTAATATGTTGGCTGGTTATTTTAATATTTTAATATTCCTGGGCTGTGACTTTAATGGCATCCTGTTTATTCCCAGAAGTTAAATACAGGCTGCATTTCTCATCCGAACCATCTTCATATTTAGTGACAGCCTCCTGGCATAATATGACCATACGACGTCGCATTTGATTATCCAGTTTTTCTGCCCCATCTAGGATGTGCGGAAACAAGGGCAAGATCCGTATTCTCCATAGATTCCCTGGCACAATGGCCCACGGCAATTGTGAACCATTTTTGCCTAAAGGTAAATAGTTTAATATTCAGATAAGATAATAAATATTGCATTAAAATAATTAGCCCGACACATATCCCATTATACGTTGCATAGAAGTATATATTATGAATTAAATAGTATCATTTAACCCTTTCGGTACCTAACTGGAAAATATTCAAACCCCCAAGTGCCCTACTCTAATTCATGAATTTCTGAAGTCTATCAGTCTTTCTGTCAGTTTGTCTGTCAAGACCTTAGAAAGAATTAAATCTACTAACGTTCTCGCTATGGGAGTTTTCCTTGTCAAGGATTTTATTTCCGCAGTCAGTTTTTACTTTTGACACTACCCAGACTGTCTATCCGTCTGTCTGTGAGTCTGTCCGTCAAAAATATAAGGAATCACATTAGCTAATTACAATTCTCGCTATGGGGGTTTTCTTGGTCAAGGGTTTCACTTCCCCTGTCAGTTTTCACTTTTGAACCTATCCAGACTGTCTGTTGGTCTGTTTGTCGGTCTGTCTGTCGGATTGTCCGTCCGTCAAAAATATAAGGAATCACATTAACTAATTAAAATTCACTCTATGGGGGTTTTCCTGGTCAAGGATTTCATTTCCGCTGTCAGTTTTCACTTTTGACCCTATTCAGACGTCTGTCGGTGTGTCAGTCTAAAAAGCTGCTGTGTAGTTAGACCTCTAGAGGTTCATATTGTATTTTGACAGACACATCGACTGACAAACGGACAGACATACAAACTGTTCAATTGCTGCCAAACATGAAAACTGATACAGTAAATGAAGTCAGAGTCAAAGAAAACAGACATTCCCGGGATTTTAGATGGCTCTAGAAAGAGACCCAATTATCGGATTTTGTAAAAGTTATGTTTTTTTGAATCTATGGACAGAGTAGAATGCCATAGGAAGACAGTTAATTAAATTTGGCCGAGTTCAAAAAATTTTATTTTTTCAAAATTTTAACATTTTTCCAAATTGTTGAACCATTTTTTCCAAAAATGGAAAAATTTAAATTGCAAAATAAATAAATGCCAATAAATATACAAGTACTTATAATACGATAATGAAGTTCATAGAATATAATAACTAAGAGTTTTTAGAATACAACTGCCAATAGGCCTTAATTAATTTATTTAATTAATAATTTATTAGTTAAATTTATTGAATAGTTTAAAGAAAACACACAGTTTATGACAGCTCGCTAACTAGCATTTAATATGACAACTTTTGATTCATAGATTTCAAAATTCCCTCCTCTATGTCTGGATAAATCAACCCAACAAGCATTTATTATTTCTGACCTAAAATCTATCTGTATGTTAGTACCGGACAAGGGCTAGGCATACACTTATTTACTTTTACTTTCACATTTATTCTTTAGTAGTACATACTTTAGTGTGTAATTAATTTATGGCATTATGACATTCATATGATTTGTACCGGTATGCATTAAAAACTAAACTGCTACTACTGCTGTAAACTATAGACTAGTGTATAGGACTTTTAAATTCTGACGATTTAATTATATTTCTAAAATGTCGAAAGGTACTCGTCAAAAGGTTAACACTTCATTATTTGGGAGTCCAACACAGTTGCCACTGACCCAACTTCCGACTATTGGTGCTGTTCTACATCATTTTAAATTGTTGCAAGCATCAATTCCTTCCAACCCAAAACTATCCTATGTTGCATAATTAGCTGCCAAGGATGTTATTTCTGTTTATATCCGTGCCAGCATTCCCACCTATACCCTAATAGGAGTGACTAAGAAAATCTTGAGTGAGTTGGACAATATTCGTGATGATGTTAGCAAAGTACCCAAGGCGCGAGAATTGGAGACGTTTTACTCTGAGCGACTAGTAGAATATCAGAAACATTTTAAGAAATTATTTGAAATTGCCAAGGAACCAAATGATGCTGAACTAGATTTTCTGGAGGATCAGAGAGCAGGACGTTTATTACATATTGGAGGTATAGATGGTAATGCAGCAAGGTTTGCTACTGAGAAACATAATAAATCTGAACGCAGGGCGGAAAGGGAGGAAGCTCAAAATAAGAGGCAGTGTATCGAACAGGAAAGGGTTGCCAAATCTTCTACAGAGACTGAATCTTCTAACCCACCTGAAGATCAAAGTCCGATGGATGTATTTCCTCCTGAACTATCAACATCCAGTTATTCCAGTACATCTCAAAATAGGAATTTTTACATTTCTGCTTGTAGGGAAGCTGATAGATATGCAATTCCAGAACGCGCTGCAGCTGCAATTATTTCAGAAACATCTCATGACATAAAAGGGGAGAGCTTTTCATAAAAATATGTTGTTGATCATCACAATATCAGAAGAAAACGAGCAAAACGTCGATCATCTATATTTGAATCATCACTTTCTCGGTCAGAATCAATCACTGGATTATATTTTGATGGCCGAAAGGATTTAACTCTAATAAAAGATGAATCCACATCTAACCATGTAAAATCCAAATTAGAAGAACATTATGTAATGGTGACAGAACCTAGAGGATGCTATCTTAGTCATGTTAGTCCTTCCAGGAAAGGTCTTTGTCTTTGTCAGATATTGTAGTACTCCTTTAAATACTGGAGTTCATGCTGGTGTGATTCATTTGTTAGAATTGAAACTTGAATGACCTTTACAGTGGTCTATCTGCATGTTGCATATGAATGAACTCCCCCTGCGCCACCTATTTACCTTAGTTGATAGGCCTACTTCAGGTCCTAAAACATTCAAAGGTTTAATTGGAGAACGAATTGCAAATGGTAATCTACCAAGAATGGATGTGATTGAATATATGCTGATCACATCAGAAACCTTAACAAAACTTCCACAATCAGTAATCAAGGAATTGTCAATGGATCAAAAATATCTTTATTTAATTACATGCGCGATCATTGATGGACATTGTGATCAAAGATTGGCTCGACTTGATCCTGGTAAGCTCAGTCATTCAAGATGGGTTACCACCGCAAATCGTATATGCCGCATATATATATCAGATCATTCACCTAGTGAGGGACTTACTGTTATTGTTAAATTATCCGATGTGGTTCCTGATTAAATGCCACAATAGTATTAAAGATGGATCACTAAACCTTTTTCAACTTGTAAAGTGGACCCGCTACCTTGATGGTGAATATAAAGCTACAGTCGATTCAACAATCCAACGTAATGCATTCTTTGCACACTGATATTAATGGATCAGCGAGTTCACATTCGAAAGCTTGCTGTATGCAAGAATAAGAAAGCTCGGGTTTTAAACTCCATCCAGTTAACAAGCAATGTTCGAAAGCTGGAGCCACCATTGATCAATTTTGAAGCGAATGATTACATCAGTCTGATTGATTGATCATCACTGAACCACCATTGATTAATGATATTTTAGATTGTGATCTCAGTAGCATATTTGTTTCTAAAGATCTCGATCTTCCTAATCTTGACTACCCATGTCACACTCAGGTTGTTGAAAGGATGGTCCGAATCGGGACTGAAGTGTCGATGGAAGTTGTTGGGAGTAATGAGAGAGATAAACTAATACTTTCGAGGATTGATGCCAGGAAACAACGGAAAGCGGTTAACACTAAGAAACAATTTGTATTCTGAAAATTACATGAGATCCTGGCATTCATAAACGTTCAGAAAAAGTTGAAATTTTTTCAACTCAGCCAAAATTAAATCCTAGCATTCATAAACGTTCAGAAAAAGTTGAAATTTTTAAAAAATAAAATTGTTTCAACTCGGCCAAAATTAATTTTGTGTTTTCCTATGGCATTCTACTCTGTCCATAGATTCCAAAAAACAGGATTTCAACAAAATCCGATAATTGATTCTCTTTCTAGAGCCATCTAGATTTAGACAAATATGACATTTTTGTTAATTAATTTGAAAATTTCAGTGGCATGGAGACATGATTTCTACTTTTCAGATTGAAAAAATATATGGCATAGTTGCTATGACTGAGTTCTGGAACGAAAATCAGAAATTTCGAAAATTCACTACACCCTATTACTCAATCGCCGGTTCTTGATGACGTTTGAATTAAACGCTTGTCTAGCATGTGTAACTAACGTGAATCATGCGTCGGTTCTTTCGAAATTGCTTGGAAATATACGTTTTTTTAATGCAAAGAAAACGTTTGTTTTAAACGTTGTAAATCGTTATTGTCTAAACTAATTTGGTCATCCATTGATTCGACCACCGGATTGTTCTCAAGGTATGCAATTGTTCGAATTAAGAAGATAATTTATGAGTAAAACATGAATATTATTAAGCACAAGGTAGTAGTAGCCAGTACAGCACAACTTAACCACCTAAAAACTAGTGTTACTGTTCACAATAACAACAACACATATTAAAAAAATGAACTGCATTGCACAAACTTTAAGTAAAATTGTACTGTATATACAAAAATGAAACAAAATTCCATTTGAACTGTAATAATATAGACCAACCGCAGCCTTCTTTAACGCTATTTGGCCTGGGGGTGGGGGGGTGGGTGAGGGTCATTTAAATTTTTTTGAAATTAATCTGTTACCACCAGGGTTCTACCTTGTTGTAGTGGTTGTATTGAATTCACATCTCCTGTAGGTCGTGGGTTCGATCCTCACATGGGCCAGGGCAGTTTTCGTTTCGGCACGAATGCTTTAAAGGGACCAGCCAGGGCGCATCTCTTCCTTGCATCCTTAAGTGGTAGCTAAATGAGTACTAGAGTTTCCTCTGGGGAGTAAAGTTCTGGGGGGACCGCACTGGAAATAAGTCGTCAGACTTTGTGCGTAATCCCTGGCCTAGTGGCTGAAGAAAATTAAATTTTACAAAAACAGTTCTTTGAAACAGATATGTTGTGAAAACCGAGATTCCGTGACTTTTCCTAGAATTTTATGGGCTATCCATCAGAGCACAAAGGAAATTATTATCCAATATTGAAATATAATAAATAGTTTCAAAAATTTCCCTGTTCACTTCAATGTTCCAAAATTGGAGACAAGGGGGGAAACTGGATGCAAATCTCATCTTGGTGAATTAATATCCCGCCTCAATGTTAAATTCTCAATTTAGGGAAAGGAGCAGGTTACAGTGGCGCGTTATCTTAACCAAAACAATTTACTAAACACAATAGAAGAGTTTACAGTTTTATTTTTGAGAGAAATCATCTGTTATTTGCGTCGAATTTCCGCCCCCCCCCCCCCCCCCCCCCCCCACCCCGGGGCAATACCAATGATAACCAATGGTAACCAAATGATAGCCAAGAGTTTAGCCAATCAATGAAGGGCGCTGGAAAAGCTGTTTTATATATATATCAACACACTCTTGTAACGCATGCTCTTAATTAGCCTTTTTATGTTCCAGCCGTGTGCTGGGGTAACATTTGCGGACCACAATTTTTTTGTATATTGTATATTCTGAACACG
This sequence comes from Nemertoderma westbladi, assembly GCA_032718475.1. NCBI lineage: Eukaryota > Metazoa > Xenacoelomorpha > Nemertodermatida > Nemertodermatidae > Nemertoderma > Nemertoderma westbladi. Next base: position 3,150 of record JAUCBJ010009019.1, on the reverse strand, counting down.
AAGTCCACTTTGCACCATAACATATCACATAACACAATACCCATGAGATTATCCAACAATGGCAGAATGAACCCTGCATCACTGTTATATTATTTGGAACCAATGATCTCTGTACTAACGATACAGATTTTGTTGTCTCCAAATTACAAACTATGGTGCAAGCTTATTCTGACAATGGATCCTCCTTGGTATTGTTGGCTCAAATGTTCCCCAGAGCGATACAGAGATGGGGCAGACCTTTCGACATCGAATACAATGTCAGGTGGAAGGCTGTCAATGGGAGGATGATGGCGTGGTTAAACAGATCATACTATAGATCCGCTATTGGGATTGGTGGCACATTAAGTCAGCAAGTTGAGGGCGGAAACGTCCTTGACTCGCGTGGTATACATCTATCCGCCATTAGCCTAGGCAAGTTATAAGCCACACTACACCACGGACTCTTCACAGCTGTTAAACACCCAGAGACTCTTGTTCTAGAGATCAGATCCAATATTGCTCGATCCGTTTCCAACCACGCCTTTCTAGGTCTGGAATTTGTGGAGCAAATGACATTGCCACGGACACCATGGTATTATACAGAGGACGTATAGGACTGCATGTGGGGGGCGACGACTGTACCATGTGTCAGTCTCTGATCCAATGGCAAAATTGCACGACATGGGACAGGGGTGGTACCAATACCACAATTACAGTTTGCCATTGGCTCATCCTAATGACGCCTTTTACTGAACTTAATACTGACAACACTATGTTAGAGACTTTAGTTTGGATACTTTGTCATTCCTCACTGACACACCAAACTTTACACTAGTAGATAGGAACCTGACAGCCAAGACGTTACTGACAGAGGTGATGGGGGATCTAAAAACAGGGGTTAAACACAAACTGACACATTCAACAGACTAATTAATTCAGGTCAAACTGACCTACGAAAGGCCTACGTATAAGGCCTACGTGCCGTGCTCTGCCAGAAAAGGCCACCATGCCTCAAAGAATAACTATTATACAGTGTTGTAGAAAACACTATAACCCCGTATTTCTGCCTGGTTAAACTAAGCAACTAAGCAAAAGTTAAACTAAATGTGGACCAAAGGATACAACTGCGATTAAATTTACTCAGAAATAAAAGGTTAGAACACCGATTAAAATAACTGAGGAAGAAAGGTTACAGCAACGGTTCAACTAATTGGGTAACAAATTGGTTATACACACCCCCCCCCCCCCCCCCCAATCCCTACCCCACCCCTACCCTACCTACCTGGAATATATTTTTAGAATAGGTTTAGGAATAGGCTTTTTTCACTCTCCACTCTTTCTTATCTAATATGTCTCATTCTGATTCCGATGATTCTGCCCCAACTGGCACTGGACCCTCCAAAGTTATTCCTTCGAAACCAATTCGCTATATATACGACTGCACTATCTGCAATCCCCCTAGGCCACAGAAGTACCTCCCTACACATCTTCAGAAAGTTCATAATTTAAGTAAGGAAGAATCCAAACTACGAATGCAAGAATTTAAAGAACCACGGTCCCAATCTAAATGTACAAAGGTCATCAATATTCTAGAAGATTCTATTTATACAGTAGCTAGGCAAATTATGGGTGCAAACAATGTTGGGGAGGGGGCTGAAATATTGTCTGATTGGGTTAATTCGCGGCTAGGTAAAAAAGTTGATAAGGGCTAAACAAAGTTATATTATTAAGAGGCAATGACTTTATAAAATATAGAAATGTAGGAAGTCAGGCGGTTAGTGGTATCAGAGGCTCCGTTGCTTGTGCTGGGGTTTTGGTAGCTGATATTTGTGGTACTTCTAGCTCCATCTAGTGTGCCAATCAGTACCACTGTTAGTGCCACTAGCTTGGGCACTACTAGTTCCACTAATAGTGGTTATGCTGCAAGTTGTAGGCCTAGTCAGACTATTACCAGTACTGCGACTGCAACCAGCCCCACTGGTATTGGCAACGGAGACCTTAATGATGGGCAGATTGCTGTAGATCTTCCTTCACTTTCAGCATCACCTTCAATGATAAACTTGCCTTCCCCTACTACCCCTTGTTCAGTCATCCTTGCAAGGTGCGCCTCTGTCCTTAAGGATAAAGGTTGTAGGAGGAACTTGAGTTTTTGTTTTTCCTCAGATGATGCTAATAGTGAAGGAGAGATCATACCACCTACTAAACGCCCCAGAGTTATTGATGATGATATTGATTGTGAAGAGGTGGTTGGGAAGGGTGTTACAACTGGCTATGACTGGGGTGCGCAATCGGTTAAGGGCAAGCTTGCAATACATGATTTTGACCTAAGGTTTGACCCGACCCATGTACAGGTTCTCCAGAAATAGAAGGACTCCATGGAGGAGGATCAACGTAACAGTCAAAAATATGTCAAGCAAAACCTCAACACGGTTGCTACTATTGCATTCCAGGTTCAGAGGCAGTTTGGCACCATTGAGCAGGGTTTTGTAGAACTGTCAGTCTGTGATATTGGACAGTTGAAGTTGGTGATGGTAGAGGAGCATGAGAAATGTGGCATAAAGGGTGAAAGTTTCGATGGCCACCTGAAGTGGATCAACTGGTGTAGATGAAATATCATCTCACCTACGATCCAAGATCTCCTTGGCCAGAGAGGCTATCAAGAACTTCCGCAAAACTATCACCCTTTGGTCATCCCTAGAGAGACAGGAGAAGGAGGTAAACTCAATGATTGAGTTTCATGATAATAGTTCCACCTGTTCAACAACCCGCCATAGTTCCACCTGTTGATCAAACTGCCGTAGTTCCACCTGCTCCACATCCCTCCATAGTCCCACCCGTTCAACAACCCGCTGTAGTTCCACCTATTCTGCAACCCGGCGTAGTTCCACCTGTTCAACAACCCGCCGTAGAAAGTAATTACGACCTTCTAATTAAAGAAAGCATCACAATTGACAGACAAAAACCCTCACTAAACATCCAAGGCACGTTATTTCTATTTTAATGTTTGTAGCGAACCTTGAGGTAATACATGATTTCACAGCAGCCAAGAGGTAATATTGCTGTTTACAAAACAGCCTTTATTGACATTTCAAACCTATTGCTATTCAGGGGATTTGATGTAAGGGGATATTCAGGGGATTTGATGTCTATTGACAGAGAGGTTGAGGAGAG